>HG995398.1:12337938-12610438 GCA_905333125.1 Pheosia tremula | reverse complement strand
GGCGTGACAACCCTCGGACTTATGGCCGGTTACTCCACACCGGAAGCAGGTGCTTCCGTGGTCAGCCTCGGCAGTGCACTGCTCCCTGACGTGCCCCAAGTTGAGACACCGGAAGCAGCGCATCTGTCGAGGCTCCAACAGCTGACGGTGCACCGTCGACCACCCTATCAAGAGGCGGTCAGCGCCCATGATCTTTTTGGCCGCGCCAATCGGGCATCGAACCAAAAGTGTGCCGAGACCGGATTTGTCCCGGCGCACCTCTCCCACCTTTAAGGAGGTGAGGGGACACTCGCCCACTCGCGAGAGCACGTCCATCGCCTCAAACTGACCGACCGAGTCGTCCAGGCCCGAGATACGCAGACTCGCGCACTTCTCCGGCCTGGAGACTCGGACGTCTTCCTCCTTCAGCGCCTCCTTAAGCTTTTCAGCCAACCGGTTCGCCGACTCTCCACTTGTGGCCCCAGAAAGCACCAAAAGGCGCGCCCCTGTTGCCGCTTTCTTGAAGCCTAGGGACTGAATCCCTAGGCTTCCAAGGTCGACTGCCTTCTTTGCCTGCATTAGGATGCGGGCGTACGTGATGCCCCTTTCCGCAGCGTCAGGCTGCAGCTTGAGAGCCACAGCCGACGTGGTAGGGGGCCGCAGTTTAGGCGGTTTCTTCTTCTTGGGCCGTTTAGCCGGCTGGCTAGCTGGTAATGGGCCCGCGGTGATCTTGGCCTTACGGCGCGTCACCTTCGTCCACTCCTCGGAATTTGCCTGTGGCACATTCCGAGCCGTCTCCTGAGCGGGGTTGCTAGAAGCAGTCCGCTTTTTACTCTTCCCCTTCCTCTTTCCCCTATTCCCGTTCTGCGGAGCAGTGGGAGGGGGGAGTTCAGGGCCATCCGCCACGACCAGTGGAACTGGTGCAGCAGGGGTCTTAGTCCTTGAAGTCGCCCTTGGCGCAGCCCTTAGGGCAGCAGCCGGGATGGGCTGTGTCCTCGTCACCTCCGAGTAGGCCCTGTCCGAGGCCAATGGTGGGCGTAGGCGCCTCTCCGGAAGCAACCTATCCTCCAGGGCCTCGAACCGGGCGTTGACCATGGTCCCCACCGCCTCAATGATCGAGCGCTGAAGCGCCTCGGGCTCAAACGGAGCACTTGTGAGGGGTGGGGTCATCGTCGTCGCCACCTGTTGGTCTTGCTGAGACCGCCGCAAGTCAGCCCGCAATGTGGCCATCTCGCCGCGGAGCTCAGCTACTTCCGCTTTTAGGCGTTTGTTGTCAAACGCCAACCTTTTCGTTTCGGCCGAAACCGAGGACTTGCTGAGCTCTTCTACAGCGTCCTTGATCGTCACAGCCGCCTCCTTAAGGGTCCTGATGAAGGTGCCCTTAAGGTTTGACGACTTTCCAGCTACCTGGTTTATCAGGTCGACTTGTTTGAGCACTTGCTCTCGCAAGTCGCCTGCTGTCGGTCCCTCCTCCGTAGATGAATCCGAAAGGCGGCGCGGTCTCAGCTCGTAAGACTTCCGAGCCGCTTCTGCCACTTCCTTTTCTGCCTGGAGCTCTAGCGCTTCGCGCTCAGCAGCAACCAGAGCAGCTTTGGCCTTGGCCAGCCCTACGTACTGTCCAGTCGTAGGGGGCCTTCCTCGTCCTTTTGGCGCATCGGTCAGCTTCGGGATAAGGCGAATAACGCCCTCACCCCCACTATCCGAGCGCGGATGGTCCTCTTCTATGGGCGTCTTATCAGACGCGTCAGTCCGCTTGAGAAAGCGCCCCATCTTATCCCTTACTAATGCAGGGGTGGCGCGCCCTCTACCGCTTTTACTTGAACGCACCTTCGGTGCAGGTCGATTTTCCTCACATGAGGAGCTAGAAGAGCTCAACTCATTTTCCGCTTTCTTGTGTCGCGGGCGCTTACGCCCGCCCTGAGACCCTCTGCTCTCCGGTCTTGAGGCTATGGAGTCGTCAGTGCCAGACATTGCCGACTCCACATCCTCAGAACGCATCGCCTCCTCACAGGCGGCCAACCATTCCCTCTCTGCTTCCGCTCGCGCGGCACTACCAACAGCTGGTTCCTCTTCCCTCTGGTCCAAATCAAAGAGCAATCGTAGTTTTCGTCCGGTTTTCTTGCCATGGTCGTCGGTTGCACTATCGTGCGAGGTGTGGGGCGCCCCCCCCGTATACGTGGGGCGGCCAGAGCCCGAGGGCTCCGCGAGGGATTTTTGTCCAGCCGTGGCTGGTACCCTCCCGGGGAGTTTTAATCCATCACCTGTTTTGTCCATTTTATTGTGCCTTGATTTTTATACAGGTCAAGGCACCCTGTTTCCCCTCCCCCCCAGCGCTAATGACGGGGTTTAGCCCCCCCGCCTGCCAGCCTATCGGCACGCTTGACCTTCGGCATTGGGCATCTTTCATACATCACGCAATCACCCACACTTAAAAATATATACATATATACATAATACCCCCCCTTGCGTCGCTAATGCTACTCCCACCCCTCTCCGAAAGCCGGAGAGCAGCAGGAGCAGCACTCGCGACGCCCCCGTGCCAGACTATTCGCCATCGCAGACAATACACCTAGGTGACCTAGGAGATTATCATGCGATGCCCAGGGTGCACCGGCCCCTCCCATTGCCGTTCCTCTGGACGTATCCTCGGGACTGACAATGGGATGAGCACACGTGGAGGTTGTCTGACATAGCACCCCAACCTAACCTAACCTAACCTAACCTTTTTTTTTTTTTTTTTTTTTTTTTTTTTTTTACGTGGGGAAATCCTCATGGATACCACACCGCCACGGGGGTGACGGTGTGGTTATGCCGGACTCTTACCGGCTAAAACCCCACGGTGTACCGCTCTGTCGCTGGTGCCGAGGTCACGGGTACGCATAACTGCATTCTTCCGCGACCTCGACGCGATCGTGGCCCTTACAGGCCTCCTCTCCGGGTGCTGCTGGTGGAGCACCCATTCCGCATTTTGGCGCTGCGTTGGCACACTCAACGCAGCGCCCCCTCACGGGCCTCTGTGCTGAGCGACAGACTCCCCCGAGTCTGCCGCCCCGAGGCCCTGTTAGGGCGGGATATTTCGCGCGTAGGCTAACCTCCTACGCCCTGGTCTTCGGCGACGGATCGCCAGGTCGGCAACGGCCTCCCTTTCCCTCTCCGCCGCCTCTTTGCGAGACACGGTCTCCTCGCAGAAGGCGATGACCGCGTTCCACGACCTCTCGCTGTCCACCATGGCGCGAACCACAGCAGGCAGCGAGAGGTCGCGTCCTATAACAGCCCGCAGCTCCTGACGCTGCTCCGCCCAGGCTGAGCACTCCTCCAGCGCATGCTGGGCCGTCTCCTCGGCACACCCGTCACAGTGGTGGCATACCGCTGTGGGCTCCCTCCCCGCCACGCGCCACAGATACCTCCCGAAACAACCATGTCCCGAGAGGACCTGCGTCGCCCGGAAGGAGAGGACGCCGTGCTGCCTGTCCAACCACTGTTGCAAGATTGGACGGATGGCCTCAACGGTTCTTAGGCCGGCGCTGGGGTGCTCCAGCCTTCGCTCCCACTCTTCTACTGCACGTTGGCGTAGTTCCCGCCGGTGGCCTTCCACTTCCTCCAGAGCCGGTAGATGGCCCCGGGCTTTCGCCTCCTCGCACCAGGAGAACAAGGACGCGAGAACACCGGCGTCCAGGTCCCAGGGCAGGGAACACGCCAACACGCACGCCGCCTCGCTGGAGATCGTGCGGTAGCCCCTTATGGCCCGGACAGCCAACACCCTCTGCGGTCTGCGCAATAGCGCGATGTTCCGGCGATCCAGGGTGTCGGCCCACACGGGAGCTCCATACAAGGCCATGGACCGTACGACTCCAGCGTATAGACGACGGCAGGAGGCATTTGGGCCCCCAACGTTCGGGAGTAATCTCCCGAGAGCTGCCGCTGCTCCCTTCAACCTCGGTTCCAGGCGCTCAAAATGCGCACAGAAGTCCCATCGGCGATCGAGTACGAGCCCGAGATACTTCATCGTCGACCCGACGCCGATGCGGACTCCACTCACAATTATGTGGGCGTCTGCTGGTGGCGCGTTCCGTGGCCCGTGAAAACACAGGGCCTCAGATTTGCTTAGGGCCACCTCTAGCCCGAGTCGTCGTATCCTCCCCACTACGTGAGCCGTTCCCGCGGTTGCGAGTATGGCGGCTCGACGAAAGTTGGGCCCCCGGGCTGTCACGAGAGTGTCGTCAGCGTAACAAGTTACGTCTACGCCTCGAAGGTTCGCGCCACGGAGGACCCAGTCATATCCAATATTCCACAGGAGTGGTCCTAAAACCGACCCCTGTGGAACTCCACACGTCACGTCCTGTAGCCCCTGTCCATTTCGGCAGGGGTAAATAACTCGTCGCTCGCATAAATAGGCCCCAATAATGCGGCACAGGTAGGCCGGCACACCGTGGAACCGCAGCGCCTCTCTTATGCAGGCCCAGGGGAGGGTATTGAAGGCGTTGGCGATGTCAAGAGACACCGCCAAGACGACCTCACCCCGGGCAACCGCCTCTTGCGCCAGGGACTTCACCCGTAAGACCGCGTGAACGGTCGAGCGGCCTCTGCGGAAACCAAATTGGGTGTCCGCTAGATCCGGTCCGACGCTCTGTAGGTGCTCGATGATGCGACCAGCCACCACTCTCTCAAAGAGTTTGCCCACATCATCGAGCAGCACTATTGGGCGGTAGGCCGAGGGTGAATCCGCAGGACGCCCCTCCTTCCGTAGGAGGACGAGCCTGCCTGTCTTCCACCTCTGTGGAATTATGGCTTGAGCCAGACAGGCAGTGAACATCGTCCTCAACCTCGGACCCAGGGCGTCAAGGGCCAGAACCCAAGCTCGTCCCGGGATGCCATCGGGACCGGGGGCCGTATTCTTGGCCCGTAGCCTTGAGATTGCCGCGCCCAGCTCCTCCTCTGTCACTTCCGGTAAGTCACCATTTGAGGCAGCTTCTTCCACGCTAGGTGGGACCATCGCGGGTGGAGCGTGATTCTCCCGCCGCGGAAACAAAGATGACACTATGGTCGTCACCAGCTGGGGCTGAAGGCTCTCCGTAAGTGGGGGGGCCCAAGGGCGAAGTTTCTCCCTCACCAACTTATACGGGCGTCCCCACGGGTCCTGATCGAGTAAGGCCAAAAACTCTTTCCTGGCCTGGTCAACTGCCTTGGCAATGGCCACTTGCAGGCCCATTTTTTGTTGCCTATATGCGGCGTACAGCAGGTCCTCTTGGGCGTGGTCTCTGCGCCGTCTCCTCCGGCATCGGGTGTACTGGCGCCTGGCCGCAACACACGCTCTGCGCATTTGCGCGAGCTCTGCCGACCACCAGTACACCCGACGCCTAGGGGGATGATTCCTGGTCCGGGACATTGACGCATCACAACACTGCGTCATCGCATCCCGGAACCATTCGGCCTCCTCCTCCACCTGCGAACTTGTGGGCTCTGGAACCCACGACATAACCATTGCTGCCTCCTTCAACAGCTCCCTGTCGAGACTCTTTACCTGCCACCGTGAGCTGACCTCTCTTACGGTCCGGCTTGGGCCGGGAGGAGTATTCGCGGTGGAAACATCATAGCGAATATATCGGTGGTCTGAAAGAGTCTCCACACCCTCGATAACCCTCCAGCCCCGGACGCGGTGCGCTATGGCAGGGCTTGCGAACGAGATATCCACAATGGAACCGCCCTGCAGCCGCACACACGTGTCCACGGAACCTCGATTGAGGACAACCAGTCCAAGCTCAACGAGCCATTCCTCTAAAACCGCACCACGTGCATCTGTCGCAGGAGATCCCCACGCCAAAGATTTGGCGTTGAGATCCCCAGCGACCAGTACAGGAAGAGGATGGAACTGCCGGACTATGGGGCCCAACCGATCAAGGAAGGCCTCGAATTCGAACAATGCTCTGTTGGGGGAGAAGTAGACCGATATGATCACAATCTCCCCCAGCAGGGCCGCCACAAAACCGGGGCCCCTGACAATGCCGCCGAGAGGCGGGGAGCCGACGTTCGTTCGACAAACTATTGCCGCTGTCCCTAATTGGTCCCCAGCCCAATTGCCATTGGGGGGAACGAGGTATGGTTCCGAAACCACGGCCACGTGGATCATCCACTGCGCCATGCTCTGGGACAAAAGATCCTGAGCTCTGGCGCAGTGATTGATATTCGCCTGTAAAAGACTTATGGTGGCCATTGATTATTGAGTGGCCATTGCAGTCCCCTCCTCCCCTGCCACATCGGCTGTGGGGCTGGCTGGCTGTACCCGGGCCGTAGCTCCAGGAACACCCTTCCTCCTTCTCCTTTTACCAGGCATTGCGGCAGCACAAGCCTTACTCCCGACTTTGTGACCGGTAGGCCTTTTTGCTGCCGCACATACCAGACAGTATGGGGCCGCAGAGCACTGCTGGGACCGATGTCCCAGCTGCCCACACCGGAAGCAAGTGCTGCCACGATCAACCTCTGCTGTGCACTGTTCTCGGACATGTCCGAGCTCGAGGCACCTAAAGCACAGAAGGGCTCGGGGCGCGAGCAGCTTCCGGTGCACTGACGACCAGCCAACCAAGAAGCGATCAGCACCGAGGACCTTTTTAGCCGCAACGACCGGGCAGCTAATCAGAGCTGTTCCAGTGCCGGACCTACCACGACGGATTTCACCCACTCTGACAGAGGACACTGGGCATCCACCGACCCTTGCCACTGCTTCAGCCACCTCAGCCTTATCGACCGAGTCGTCCAGGTCCGAGATGCGCAGATCTGCACACTTCTCGGGCCTGGAGACCCGGACGTCCTCCTCCTTGAGGATCTCCCTCAGTTTCTCGGCCAAAAGATTCGCTTGGTCCCCACTCGTGGCCCCCGGAACCTCTAAAACACGTGCCCCTGTGGCGGCCTTCCGGAACTTCAAAGCCGTAATCCCGATACCCGCAAGGTCGACTGACTTTCGGGCCTCAGTCAATACTCCAGCGTAGGTCACCCCTCTAGCTTGAGCGTCAGGCAGCAGCTTTATGACTACGGCAGACGAGCTAGGGTTCTTCAGCTTGGGCTTGGGTTTCTGCTTAGCTGGCTGGCCAGCCGGTTTGCTAGCCACTACAGGGCTCGCGCCAGTTTTGGCTTTCCGCCGAGTTACCAGCGTCCAGCCTTGGGCTGATGTCGCCGCTGGGGGCGAGTTCTGCTCACCCGATGGGTTTGAAGAAGAGGTCTGCTTCTTCTTCCGTCTACTCCTTGTTTTCTTCTCCCGCGGAGCGGTAGAAGAAGAAGGTCCCGCGAGGGCTTCGGCTGCTGGTGCAACCGATGCAGCTGGCTGGGCTCCAGGTCTGACCTTAGCCCTGGGAGCAGGTCCAGGAGCGGCCTTCGGCGCGGTATTTTCCGGGTTGGCCCTATCCGCGGCAAGCGGAGGGCGGAGGCGCTTTTCCGGTAGCAGCCTACCCTCAAGAGCCTCAAATCGAGCATTTACCATCGTGCCCACCGCCTCGATGATAGACCTCTGGAGCACCTCCGGCTCACTGATAGTGGGCGGGGCCATTGTCTCTTGCTGCTCTTGAGTCCGCCGCAAGTCCGCCCGTAATGAGGCAAGCTCGCCGCGGAGCTCGTTAACTTCCGCCTTAAGGCGGCTGTTATCAACTGACAGCTTTCTTGTCTCTGCTGTGACCGTTGTTCTACTAAGGGCTTCCACAGCCTCTTTGATAGCCACAGCCGCGTCCTTTAGAGTCCTCACAAAAGTGCCCTTTAAATTGGAGGACTTTATGGCCACATGGTTAATTCGGCCCACTTGAGTGAGCACCAGCTCTCTTAGGTCGCCAGCAGTGGGACCCTCGTCAGATGTCTCCGAGAGCCGGCTCGGTCTCAGCTCATACGACCTACGAGCCGCCTCCGCTACCTCTTTTTCGGCTCTTAGCTCCATCGCCTCCCGTTCAGCCGCGATAAGCTCAGCTTTGGCCTTCGCAAGGCCAACGTATTCCCCCGTTGAGGGTGGCCTTCCTCTTCCGCGAGCAGTGGAGCTTTTCGGGGTGGTTACCGACCCTTCACTTCCACTGCCTGTTTTCGTCGCGTCAGTGCGTTTGAGGAAGCGCCCGCTCTTGTCCCTCACTTGTGCAGGGGACGAGCGCCCTCTACTACCTTTGCCAGCTAGCACTTTAGGCGCCGGCCGGTCCTCACCACCCGAGGAGCTGCTGGAGCTCAACTCGATGCTCGCGCCATGACGCGGGCGTTTGCGACCGTCCTTGAAGAACCGAGAGGTTCTTTCTCCGGACGCTCGGCTGTCCAGTACTGCAGCTGTGGAGACGTCCGAATCGGACATCGCCGACTCTACATCCACGAGCTGCTCGTTCTCACTCCTAGCGGTCTGCCGCTCAACTTCTACCACCACAGACGCAGTCTCCTCCGCGTCCTCACGTCTTGTGCCAATCAGATCAATCGATCCCCTGAGCGAGTCAGGTTGTCCGTTATCATTGCCAATGTCCGTCGTTAATTTTTCCACCGTAACTTTTAAAATTTTCTCCATATCTAATCCCACGAGTGAGAGGGAAATATCGTCGGTTCGGGTGGTGCCCTCTGCACACCGAACAAGCCTAATTACGCCAGGGGGGCGGCCGGTACCCTGGGATGGGGGTTTTTTAACGAGGTTTCTCCTCCGCGGGACTCCGCGTATCATCTCCTTACGGAGGGTGGACCTTTTAGAGTGGATCCCGACCACTTGGCTAGCCGGTTAAGGCTAGCCCCCGTTTCCGCTTCATCGGCCGCGAGACTTAACCACGACGCCTCCGCTAGAGCTACGGGATCGCCCGGTGGCGGCCGAAGCCGCGTGCGCCTGGCAAACGCACCGCACGAATCACACCGTCCCCTTTCGGGAACTTCCTTACATACATCACGCTTTCACCACTTCGCCCATCCACGCACACTTATCCACCGACCTTAATATATATTATATACATAATACACCTCCCTGCGCCACTAACGACGCCCCCGTGATTTTTGCAGGTGGTTGTCTCCACCGGAACGACATGGGAATTGTGAAGGAAAGGAAAAGGATAGAGCAAGTCCGCATCGCCAGTCAACTCTCAGGAGAGAGAAGTACCGGGAGCAGACCTGCCCTTTGAGGATATGGGAGCGGAGAAGGAATAAAGGAAGCCCGGTGGCGGCCGAAGCCGCGTGCACTTGGCAAACACACCGCGCCTTGTCAGACTATTCGCCCTGTCAGACTATTCGCCCACCTAACCTAACCTAACCTAACCTAACCTAACCTAACCTAACCTAACCTAACCTAACCTAACCTAACCTAACCTAACCTAACCTAACCTTTTTTTTTTTTTTTTTTTTTTCCGTGGGGAAATGCGTTACGCATCCCCTCTCGCCTCGGGGGGGCGAGAGGGGTATGTGGGACTCCCCGGCAGAGTGCCGGTATACCCACTAAAACCCCACGGTGTGTCCTCTCCGTCGCAGTGCCGGGGTCGCGGGAACGCAGAAGCATACTTCCGCGACATCCCGGCGCGACGACGGCCTCCTCAGGCCTCCTCTTCGGGCAACTGCCCAGGTGCTGTGTTGGCACACTTCAACACAGCACCTCCTCACGAGCCCTAGACGGAACGGCGGACTCCCCCGAGTCCGCCGCCCGGGCTCTCATCAACGGCCACTATCCAGTGGCCATTGGAATTTCCACCGCAGCCTCTCCAGCCGTCGCAGGACGGGCTGGCTGCGACTGGATCTTGGTCCCGGCCGCTGCCTTCCTTGCCTGTCCTCGTCTCTTTGCGGGCTTTGCACCGCAAGCCCGCCCGCCCATCTTGTGCCCGGCAGGTTGTTTCGCCGCGGCGCACACTAAACAGTGCGGCGCGGCGTGACAACCCTCGGACTTATGGCCGGTTACTCCACACCGGAAGCAGGTGCTTCCGTGGTCAGCCTCGGCAGTGCACTGCTCCCTGACGTGCCCCAAGTTGAGACACCGGAAGCAGCGCATCTGTCGAGGCTCCAACAACTGACGGTGCACCGTCGACCACCCTATTAAGAGGCGGTCAGCGCCCATAATCTTTTTGGCCGCGCCAACCGGGCATCGGACCAAAAGTGTGCCGAGACCGGATTTGTCTCGGCGCACCTCTCCCACCTTTAAGGAGGCAAGCGGACACTCGCCTGCTCGCGAGAGCGCCTCCATCGCCTCGAATTGACCGACCGAGTCGTCCAGGCCCGAGATACGCAGACTCGCGCACTTCTCCGGCCTGGAGACCCGGACGTCTTCTTCCTTTAGCGCCTGTTTGAGCTTCTCAGCCAACAGGTTCGCCGTTTCCCCGCTTGTGGCCCCAGGCAGCACCAAAAGGCGCGCCCCTGTTGCCGCTTTCTTGAAGCCTAGGGACTGAATCCCTAGGCTTCCTAGATCGACTGCCTTCTTCGCCTGCAGCAGTATGCGGGCGTATGTGATGCCCCTTTCCACAGCGTCGGGCTGCAGCTTGAGAGCCACAGCCGACGTGGTAGGGGACCTCAGTTTAGGCGGCTTCTTCTTCTTAGCAGGCCGTTTAGCCGACTGGCTAGCTGGCAATGGGCCCGCGGTGGTCTTGGCCTTGCGACGCGTCACCTTCGTCCACTCCTCGGAATTTGCCTGTGGCACATTCCGAGCCGTCTCCTGGGCGGTGTTGCTAGGATCAGCCCGCTTTTTACTCTTCCCTTTCCTCTTTCCCCTATTCCCGTTCTGCGGAGCAGTGGGAGGGGAGAGTTCCGGGGCATCCGCAGCGACCAGTGAAACTGGTGCCGCAGGGGTCTTCGTCCTTGTGTTCGCCCTTGGCGCAGCCCTTAGGGCAGCAGCCGGGACGGGCTGGGTCCTCGTCACATCAGAGTAGGCCCTGTCCGAGGCCAATGGTGGGCGTAGGCGCCTCTCCGGAAGCAACCTATCCTCCAGGGCCTCGAACCGGGCGTTGACCATGGTCCCCACCGCCTCAATGATCGAGCGCTGAAGCGCCTCGGGCTCAAACGGAGCACTTGTGAGGGGTGGGGTCATCGTCGTCGCCACCTGTTGGTCTTGCTGGGACCGCCGCAAGTCAGCCCGCAATGTGGCCATCTCGCCGCGGAGCTCAGCTACTTCCGCTTTTAGGCGTTTGTTATCGAACGCCAACCTTTTCGTTTCGGCCGAAACCGAGGACTTGCTGAGCTCTTCAACAGCGTCCTTTATCGTCACAGCCGCCTCCTTAAGGGTCCTGATGAAAGTGCCCTTAAGGTTCGACGACTTTCCAGCTACCTGGTTTATTAGGTCGACTTGCTTGAGCACTTGCTCTCGCAGGTCGCCTACTGTCGGTCCTTCCTCTGCAGATGATTCCGAGAGGCGGCGCGGTCTCAGCAAGTATGATTTCCGAGCCGCTTCTGCCACTTCCTGTTCTGCCTGGAGCTCTAGCGCTTCGCGCTCAGCAGCAACCAGAGCAGCTTTGGCCTTGGCCAGCCCTACGTACTGTCCTGTCGTAGGGGGCCTTCCTCGTCCTTTTGGCGCATCGGTCAGTTTCGGGATGAGGCGGATAGTGTCCTCATTCCCACTTCCCGAGCGCGAGCGGTCTATGCCTTTGGGCGTCTTTTCAGACGCGTCAGTCCGTTTGAGAAAGCGCCCCATTTTGTCCCTTACTAACGCAGGGGTGGCACGCCCTCTCCCACTCTTACCTGAACGCACCTTCGGTGCAGGTCGATTTTCCTCGTATGAGGAGCTAGAAGAGCTCGACTCATCGTCCACTTTCTTGTGTCTCGGGCGCTTACGTCCACCCTGAGACCCTCTACTCTCCGGTCTTGAGGCTGTGGAGTCGTCAGTGCCAGACATTGCCGACTCCACATCCTCAGAACGCATCGCCTCCTCACAGGCGGCCAACCATTCTCTCTCCGCTTCCGCTCGCGCGGCGCTACCAACAGCTGGTTCCTCTTCCCTCTGTTCCAAATCAAAGAGCAATCGTAGTTTTCGTCCGGTTTTCAAGCCAAGGTCGTCGTTTGCACTATCGTGCGAGGTGTGGGGCGCCCCCCCCGTATACATGGGGCGGCCAGAGCCCGAAGGCTCCGCGAGGGATTTTGATCCAGACGAGGCTGGTACCCTCCCGGGGAGTTTTATTCCATCACCTGTGTTTTCCATGTTCGTTTGCCTTGGTTTTTATACTGGCCAAGGCACCCAGTTTCCCCTCCCCCCCAGCGCTAATGACGGGGTTTAGCCCCCCCGCCTGCCAGCCTATCGGCACGCTAGACCTTCAGCATTGGGCACTTTCATACATCACGCAATCACCCACACTTAAAAATATATACATATATACATAATACCCCCCCTTGCGTCGCTAATGCTACTCCCACCACTCTCCGAAAGCCGGAGAGAAGCAGGAGCAGCATTCGCAACGCCCCCGCGCCAGACTATTCGCCATCGCAGACAATACACCTAGGTGACCTAGGAGATTATCATGCGATGCCCAGGGTGCACCGGCCCCTCCCATTGCCGTTCCTCTGGACGTATCCTCGGGACTGACAATGGGATGAGCACACGTGGAGGTTGTCTGACAAGCACCCCAACCTAACCTTTTTTTTTTTTTTTTTTTTTTTTTTACGTGGGGAAATCCTCATGGATACCACACCGCCACGGGGGTGGCGGTGTGGTTATGCCGGACTCTTACCGGCTAAAACCCCACGGTGTACCGCTCGGTCGCAAGTGCCGAGGACGCGGGTACGCAAGACTGCATTCTTCCGCGACCTCGACGCGACTGTGGCCTTCTCAGGCCTCCTCTCGGGGTGCGAGTGGTGAAGCACCCATTCCGCCATATGGCGCTGCATTGGCACACTCAACGCAGCGCCCCCTCACGGGCCTCTGTGCTGAGCGACAGACTCCCCCGAGTCTGCCGCCCAGAGGCCCTGTTAGGGAGGAAGGTTGCGGGCAAAAGCCAGCCTCCTGCGTCCTGGTCTGCGACGGCGGATCGCCAGGTCAGCAATAGCTTCCCTGTCTCTTTCCGCGTTTTCCTTGCGGGTCATAATGTCCTCGCAAAATGCGAGGAACCCGTCCCACGAGCCCTCGCTGTCCACAATGGCACGAGCCACCGAAGGCAGCGAGAGGTCGCGTCCCGCGATAGTTTGCAGCTCTTCCCGCTGCTCCGCCCATGCTGGGCATTCCTCCAGAGCGTGCTGAGCTGTTTCATCAGCACATCCGTCACAGTGATGACATGTCGCTGTGGGTTCCCTGCCGGCCACGCGGCACAGATACCCCCCGAAACAACCATGTCCCGAGAGGATCTGCGTCGCCCGGAAGGTCAGGGCGCCATGTCGCCTGTCCAACCACTGTCCCATGATCGGACGGATGGCCTCTACTGTCCTTAGGCCAGCGCTTGGGTGCACCAGCCTCTGACTCCACTCTTCTATTGCCCTTTGGCGCAGCACTCTTCTGCGCCCGGCCATTTCTTCCGGCGCCAGCAAATGGCCCCGGGCTCTTGCCTCTTCACGCCATGTATAGAGGGACGCGAGGATTCCGGCGTCCAAATCCCAGGGTAGGGAGCATGCCAATAAGCACGCCGCCTCACCCGAAATCGTCCGATAGCCTCTTATGGCCCGGACGGCCAACACCCTCTGCGGTCTGCGCAAAAGCGCTATACTCCGGCGATTCAGGGTGTCAGCCCACACCGGTGCTCCATAGAGAGCCATGGAGCGTACGACTCCGGCATATAAGCGACGGCAGGAGTCGTTTGGGCCGCCTATATTGGGGAGTAATCTCCCGAGGGCTGCCGCTGCTCTCATTACTCTCGGGCCGAGTTGTTCGAAGTGCGCGCAGAAGTCCCATCGGCGATCGAGGACGAGGCCGAGATACCTCATGGTCGACTCGACGCCGATGCGGACTCCGCTCACCACTATTTGGGCGCCTGCCGGTGGCGCGTTCCGTGGCCCGTGAAAACACAGGGCCTCGGATTTTGTAAGGGCCACCTCGAGTCCAAGTCGGCGAATCTTTCCGACCACATGAGCCGTTCCCGCAGTTGCGAGTATGGCGGCTCGGCGGAAGTTGGCCCCGCGGGCTGTCACGAGGGTGTCGTCTGCGTAACAAGTTACGTCGACACCTCGGAGATTAGAGCCACGCAGGACCCAGTCAAATCCAATGTTCCACAGGAGCGGTCCTAGAACCGACCCCTGTGGAACTCCACATGTCATATCCTTTTGCCCCTGTCCATTTTGGCAGGGATATATGACTCTCCGATGCGATAAGTAAGCCCCTATTACGCGGCGCAGGTAGAGTGGCACTCCATGAAACCGGAGTGCCTCCCTTATGCAAGCCCAGGGCAGGGTATTAAAGGCATTGGCGATGTCAAGAGACACCGCCAAGACGACCTCACCCTGGGAAACCGCTTCCTGCGCAAGAGACCTAACTCGCTGGACCGCATGTACGGTCGACCGACCCCTACGGAACCCAAACTGGCTATCTGCCAAGTCCGGCCCGACGTTCTGCAAGTGCTCGACAATGCGACCGGCCACCACTCTTTCAAAGAGCTTGCCCACATCGTCGAGCAACACGATCGGGCGGTAGGCAGAGGGGGATTCTACGGGACGACCCTCTTTTCGTAGGAGGACGAGTCTGCCTGTCTTCCACCGCTGTGGAATTATGGCTTGAGCCAGACAGGCAGTAAACATCGTCCTCAACCTCGGCTCCAGGGCGTCCAGGGCCAAAACCCAAGCACGACCAGGGATGCCATCAGGACCTGGGGCAACATTCTTGGCCTTTAACCTACATATAGCTGCGCCGAGCTCCACCTCTGTTACGTCCGGTACGTCACCCGTTGGGCCGACATCATCCATGCTAGGTTGGGCCATCGGAGGCGGCGTATGATGCTCACGTCGCGGGAACAATGCCGAGACGATTGTCGTCACCAGCTGAGGCTGAAGGCTCTGTGTTAGCGGGGGGGCCCAAGGGCGAAGTTTATTCCTCACCATTTTGTACGGCCGCCCCCAGGGATCTCCGTCAAGTGAGGCCAAAAACTCCTCACGGGCCTGATCAACGGATCGAGCAATTGCCACCTGTAGGTCCATTTTCGCTCGTCTGTAAGAGGCGTACAGATCAGCTTCTCGGGTTTCATCCCTGCGCCGTCTACTTCGACACCGGGTGTACTGGCGCCTCGCTGTGACACACGCTCTGCGCATTTGCGCAAGCTCTGCGGACCACCAATACACCTGGCGCTTTGGAGGAAGATTCCTGGACCGGGACATAGACGCATCACACACCTGCGTCATGGCGTCCCGGAACCATTCGGCCTCTTCCTCTATCTGTACGCTTCCGGACTCGGGCATCCAGGCCATGACAATAGCCGCCTCCTCAAGTAGCTCTTTGTCCATAGTGCGTAACTGCCACCGAGGGCTGTTAACACTAACCGTCCGGCTTGATTCGGCAAGGGTATCCCGGATGGCGGCGACGTCGTACCGTATATACCTATGGTCAGATAGAGTTTCCTCGCCCTCAACCACCCTCCAACCTTGGACACGACGCGCTAGGTTAGGGCTTGCGAGCGTTACATCCACGATAGATCCGCCTTGCAACCGCACGCAAGTCTCAACCGATCCCCGATTCAAAACCACCAGCCCAACCTCTACAAGCCACTCCTCCAGCACGTAACCTCGCGCATCTGTCGCAGGGGATCCCCACGCCAATGACTTGGCGTTGAGATCCCCAGCGACCAGCACTTGGCAGGGCCGGGCCTGATGAATCAGGGCGCCTAATTCCTCCAAATAGGCCTCAAACTCGGCCAATGGTCTATTGGGGGAGAAGTAGACAGAAATGACCACTATCTCCCCCAACAGAGCCGCCACGAAGCCTTGACCCCTTGTTACGTTGCCGAGAGGTGGACAACCTGCAGCAGTCCGGAAAACTATTGCAGTCGTTCCCGATTGATCCCCAACCCAGTTACCATTGGGTGGGACGAAATAAGGTTCAGAGACCACCGCCACATGTATCATCCACTGCGCCATGCTCTGAAACAGGAGATTCTGAGCTCTGGCGCAGTGATTGATATTCGCTTGAAGAAAGCTTAAGGTGGCCATTGATCAATTCATGGCCATATCGTTCCCCTCATCCCTAGCCATAGGGTGGGTCGGTTGCGACTGGGCCGTGGCACCAGCAGCAGCCTTCCTCCAGCTCTTTTTGGGCGGCTTTGCAGCAGAGCAGCCCTTTCCGCCCACCTTATGACCAGTGGGCTTTTTCGCCGCAGCACAAACAAGGCAGTATGGCGTGGCACTACATTGACCCGACTTGTGGCCTAGCTGGCCGCAGCGGAAGCAGGCGTTGCCCCTGTCAACCTCCGAGGTGCATTGCTCCCGAACGTGGCCGACTTCTAGGCATTTGTAACACCGCAGAAGTCGCGGCTGCAGGAGTTTGCGCTGAACTGAAGACCACCCTATTAGGAGGCGGTCAATCTCGATGACCTTTCTAGCTGCACCGATTGGGCAACTAACCAGTACCGTACCCAGGCCCGAATGGTCCCGGCGAATTTGTCCCGTCTTAATGGAGGAAATTGAGCACTCTCCCACCCGCGCAATCGCCTCAATCACCTCCGGTATTTCGACCGAGTCGTCCAGGTTGGAGATGCGCACGTCTGCACACTTCTCCGGCCTGGAGACTCGGACGTCATCCTCCTTGAGAATCTCTCTCAGCTTCTCAGCCAGTAGGTTGGCCTTATCGCCACTCGCAGCGCCTGGCAGCTCAAGGACTCGCGCCCCTGTTGCGGCTTTCCTAAATTTAAGGGCCTGAATTCCGAGAGCTGAGAGGTCAACCGACTTTCTTGCCTCGGTCAGTATGTTCGCGTATGTGACCCCTCTAGCTACTGCCTCCGGCTGTAGTTTGATTACTACGGCGGAAGATTTAGGGGGTCGCAGCCGTCTTGGTTTGGGCGTAGGTCTTCCTGCCTGACCGGCTGGCTGGCTGGCCGCCATTTGGCCCATGCTGGATTTGGCCTTGCGCCTAGACACCAACGTCCAGCCCTCGGCGTTTGTTGCTGGTGGTGGCCGATTCCGCGTCTCTCCTTGTCCCGGATTCAAAGGAGTAGCAGAGCTCTGCTTCTTCTTTTTGCCTCTCTTCCTAGTTCTCTTCACCTGCGGAATGGAGGGAAGAGATGTGCCCATCCCAGCTGCAGTTATTGGTGCAGCTGCTTCTGACGACTGAGTTTCTGGCCTGGCCACAGTCCTGGCCACAGCCCTGGGAGCTGGTCTAGGGGCAGCCTTCGGTACAGCCTTAGGATTCACGGGGGTCTGATGGGCTGACACTTCCGTGTTGGCCCTGTCTGCCGCAAGCGGTGGGCGAAGGCGCTTCTCTGGCAGAAGCCTGCCCTCCAGCCCCTCGAATCGGGCGTTAATCATAGTCCCCACTGTTGAGATGATCGTACGCTGGAGTTGTTCCAGCTCCATAGGAGCACTCCTGGGGGCTGGGGCTATTGCCTCGTCTCTCTGATCCTCCGTCCGCCGCAAGTCGGCCCGCATTGCAGCCAACTCGCCGCGGAGTTCAGCGACCTCCGACTTGAGACGGTCGTTGTCAACTGCCAACTTCTTAGTCTCTGCAGAGACTGTGGTGCTACTGAGTGCCTCGACAGCATCCCTTATAGCCGTAGCCGCATCCTTAAGGGTACGTACGAATGTCCCCTTAAGGTTGCCCGACTTTGTAGCCACATGGCTGATCAGGCTCAGTTGGTTGAGCACTTGCTCCCTCAAGTCAGTTGCCGTAGGTCCCTCGTCCGATGTCTCTGAGAGGCGACTCGGCCTCAGAAGATAAGACCTACGAGCCGCCTCCGCAACTTCCTTTTCCGCTCGGAGCTCCATGGCCTCCCGCTCCGCAGCGACGAGTTCGGCTTTGGCTTTGGCCAAACCAACATATGCCCCGGTAGTGGGTGGCCTTCCTCTGCCTCTAGCGGCGGAACCGGTTGTCCCTTCGCTTCCACTGCCTGACCTTGGTCCATCATCACTGCGTTTGAGGAACCGCCCCTTCTGGTCCCTCACTTGCGCGGGGGACGAACGCCCTCTACCACTTTTCCCGGCAGGCACTTTTGGCGCCGGCCGGTCTTCCCCTCCCGAGGAGCTATTGGAACTCAACTCGGCTTTCGACTCATGTCGCGGGCGTTTGAGACCGTCCCTGAAAAATTTAGAGGGGCTGTCACATGACGCCTGGCTGCGCGGTCTCGCGGCTGTGGAGACGTCCGAGTCGGACATCGCCGACTCCACATCCACGAACCGTTCCGTGTCACTCACGTGAGCATGACGCTCACCTACATCTTCCATAGACGTGGACTTCGCTAAGTCCTCACGTCCTGCATCTCCTAACTCTAACAATCCACTGGGCGAGCCAGCTTCTCCATTGTGCTTGCCATTTTTCGTTTGAAGTTTTTCGATCGATATTTTTAAAACTTTCTCCATTACTAATCCCACGAGTGAGAGGGAAATATCGTCGGTTCGGGTGGTGCCCTCTGCACACCGAACAAGCCTAATTACGCCAGGGGGGCGGCCGGTACCCTGGGATGGGGGTTTTTTAACGAGGTTTCTCCTCCGCGGGACTCCGCGTATCATCTCCTTACGGAGGGTGGACCTTTTAGAGTGGATCCCGACCACTTGGCTAGCCGGTTAAGGCTAGCCCCCGTTTCCGCTTCATCGGCCGCGAGACTTAACCACGACGCCTCCGCTAGAGCTACGGGATCGCCCGGTGGCGGCCAAAGCCGCGTGCGCCTGGCAAACGCACCGCACGAATCACACCGTCCCCTTTCGGGAACTTCCTTACATACATCACGCTTTCACCACTTCACCATTTACCCACACTTATCCACCGACCTTAATATATATTATAAACATAATACACCTCCCTGCGCCACTAACGACGCCCCCGTGATTTTTGCAGGTGGTTATCTCCACCGGAACGACATGGGAAATTGTGAGGGAAGGGAAAAAAGGATAGAGCAAGTCTGCATCGCCAGTCAACTCTCAGAAGAGAGAAGTACCGGGAGCAGACAAGCCCTTTGAGGTTATGGGAGAGGAAAAGGAATAAAGGAAGCCCGGTGGCGGCCGAAGCCGCGTGCACTTGGCAAACACACCGCGCCGTGTCAGACTATTCGCCATCGCAGACAATACACCCAGGTGACCTGGGAGATTATCATGCGATGCCCAGGGTGCACCGGCCCCTCCCATTGCCGTTCCTCCGGACGTATCCTCGGGACTGACAATGGGGGAGGCACACGAGGAGGTTGTCTGACGTAGCACCCCACCCCAACCTAACCTTTTTTTTTTTTTTTTTTACGTGGAGAAATGCGTTACGCATCCCCTCTCGCCCGGGGGGACGAGAGGGGTATGTGGGACTCCCCGACAGAGTGCCAGTATACCCACTAAAACTCCACGGTGTGTCACTCAGTCACAGTGCCGAGGTCACGGGTACGCGATGACGCATTCTTCCGCGACCTCGGCGCGACGACGGCCTCGTCAGGCCTCTACTTTCGGCCAACTGGCCAGGTGCTGTGTTGGCACACTTCAACACAGCACCTCCTCACGGGCCCTGTGCGGAGCGACGGACTCCCCCGAGTCCGCCGTCCGGGCCCCTGGCCACTTTTAAGTGGTAGCCATTTCCACCTCCCTGGTCTCGACGACTGCAGGGGTAGGTTGCTGCTGAGACGAATCTTTTGCAGCACCCTTTTTCCGTCCTTTCGCCTCCGGCTTGACGGCAGCGCACGCCTTGCTGCCTAGCCTGTGCCCGGAGGGCTTTTTTGACGCCGCGCACACCAAACAATGGGGCGCAGCGGAGCACTGGGCCGACTTGTGGCCTAACTGGCCACAGCGGAAACACGCAGCACCACGGTCCACCTCAGCCACGCAAAGCTCCTTCACGTGGCCTAGCTCCAAACACTTGTAGCATCGGAGGGGCCTCTGTTGCAATAACTCGACCCGCACCAATGACCAGCCGACGAGAAAGCTGTCGACCTCGACCACCTTTTTGGCCACCCCAATGGGGCAGCTTACTAGGACGGTACCTAAGCCAGGCTGATCCCGCCGGATTTCTCCAGTTTTCACCATCGTCTCTTGGCAGTCAGCAACTCTTGCAACTGCTTTAATCACGTCCTGTTTTTCCACAGAATCATCCAGGCCCGAGATGCGCAGATCTGCACGCTTCTCCGGCCTGGAGATGTGGACGTCACTCTCTTTCAGGGCCAGTTGCAGCTTTTGGGCCAACATGTCAGCCTTATCACCGCTCGTGGCCCCCGGCAGCACCAGTATTCGCGCTCCCGTCATGGCTTTCTTAAAGCCGAGCGCCTGGATCCCGATGGACGCAAGGTCCACCGATCTCTTGGCCTCGGTCAAAACGTCGGCATATGTTACCCCTCTGGCCTCTGCGTCGGGCTGCAATTTAATAACCACAGCCGACGAGGAAGGGGGTCGTAACTTCGGCACCTTCGGCTTCTTCTTATTCTTGGGCTTCGTCTTCTGCTGGTTTCCTGGTGTGTTACCCACTCTGGGTTTGCCCTTACGCCTAGTCACTGTTTTCCACTCTCCAGAGTTTTCTCCGGCAGGCTGGCTCTGGGGTTTTTCCTGAGTGGGATCACCGGCAGAAGCCCGCTTCGTCTTGTTCCCTTTCTTCGCCTTCCTCCCTCCCGAAGGGTTGACGGAGGGGGCGGGTTCGGGGACCGCTTCGGTCTCTCTTGGTGGAGGCTGCGGGGGAGGACTTGCTAGAGCCCTCCTAGGTGCAGCCATTGGGGCAGCTTTTAGTACTGCTCCATATGTCAAATCCGGTACTGTGTCCAACACTTCCGTATTAGCCCTGTCAGAGGCAAGCGGAGGTCGCAGGCGCTCTTCAGGCAGTAACCTGCCTTCAATCGCCTCAAAACGAGCATTCACCAAATTCCCCACCGCCTCTATTATGGAGCGCTGCATCAACTCCGGCTCAAATGGAGCACTTGTGGGCGGTGGGGGAGTAGTCACTGTCTTTGCGGTGGTCTTGATCCGCTTCAGGTCGGCGCGCAAGGCAACCAGCTCACTGCGGAGCTCATCTACTTCTGACTTTAGTCGGCTGTTGTCAGCCGCCAACTTTCTCGTCTCTTTAGAGACCGACGAATTGCTGAGCGCGTCTGCTGCCTCCTCAATCGCCGCGGCCGCCTCCTTAAGGGCTCGTATGTACGTGCCCTTAAGGTTCGACGACTTTGCGGCCACGCGATTGATTAGGTGCACGTGCTGACGCACCACCTCTCTCCACTCTGCTGCCGTCGGCTCTTCTTCGGCTGATGCCTCGGCTGATGCCTCGGCTGATGCCTCGGCTGATGCTTCCGAGATGCGGGTTCTCAGGTGGTACGCCCGCTTCGCATCCTCCGCCAGCTCCTTCTCAGCTTCGAGCTCCATCGCTTGGCGCTCTATCATGAGGAGGTCGGCCTTGGCCTTAGCTAGACCGACGTATTCGCCTGTTGTGGGCGGTCGACCTCTCCCTCGAGGGGCATCGGCTGTTTTACCAGCCGGCACCTTGTTCGCTGGTCGGTCTTCATCGCTAGATGAGACGCATGACCACGGGGATTCCTCTGAGCCGTGTCTTGGCCTGGGACGCTTACGGCCATCCCTGTCACTTCCACGGCTGCGCGACTTTGAGGCTGAGTCCAACTCCGACTCTACAGCCCGCGCGCTCTTCTCTTTAGCGGGGTGACCCGCTTGGGTTTTTTCAACCCTCCTCTCACTGCGCCTAGCACAGTCCGAATCGTCTACTCCAATAACAAGCCTCAGTCCTTTGTTCATTCCGTCGTCGTTAGATTTATCAGTCCGTTTTTTAATTTTTAATTTCTCCATACAATTCCCACGAGTAAGAGGGAAAAAATCGTCAGTTCGGGTGGTGCCCTCTGCACACCGAACAAGCCTACTTACGCCAGGGGGTCGGCCGGTACCCTGGGATGGGGGTTTTTTAGGGAGGTTGTCTCCTCGCGCGGGACTCCGCGCATCTTCTCCTTGAAGGAGGGGTGGACCTTTTATAGTGATTCCCGAACACTTGACCCAACCGGTTAAGGCTGGGCCCCCGCTCCTGACGTGGACCGTGAGACATGTCCACGAAGACATCCACGCCAAGGCTACGGGATCGTCCGATGGTGGCAAGCCACGTGCACCTGGCACAACACCGCACGAGTCACACCGTCCCCTCTCGGGAACTTCCTATCATACTTCGCGCTCACACCACTTCACCCAATCACTCGCAACTTATTCCACCGACCTTATAAATATATATATAAATACACCCCCCTGCGTCGCTAATGCTGCTCCTACTCCTCTCCGAAAGCCGGAGAGTAGCAGGAGCAGCACTCGCAACGCCCCCGTGCCAGACTATTTGCCATCACCGACAATACACCTAGGTGACCTAGGAGATTATCGGTGATGCCCAGGGTGCACCGGCCCTCCCATTGCCGTTCCTCCGGACGTATCCTCGGGACTGACAATGGGATGAGCACACGTGGAGGTTGTCTGGCATAGCACCCCACCCCAACCTAACCTAACCTAACCTAACCTAACCTAACCTAACCTAACCTAACCTAACCTAACCTAACCTAACCTAACCTAACCTTTTTTTTTTTTTTTTTTTTTTTTTTTTTTTTTTTTTTTTACAAGGGGAAATGCGTTACGCATCCCCTCTCGCCCGGGGGGACGAGAGGGGTATGTGGGACTCCCCGGCAGAGTGCCGGTATACCCACTAAAACCCCTTGGTGTGTCACACAGTCGCAGTGCCGAGGTCACGGGTACGCGATGACGCATTCTTCCGCAACCTCGGCGCGACGACGGCCTCGACAGGCCTCTTCTTTCGGCCAACTGGCCAGGTGCTGTGTTGGCACACTTCAACACAGCACCTCCTCACGGGCCCTGTGCGGAGCGACGGACTCCCCCGAGTCCGCCGTCCGGGCCCCTGGCTACTTTTAAGTGGTAGCCATTTCCACCTCCCTGGCCTCGACGACTGCAGGGGTAGGCTGCTGCTGAGACGAATCTTTTGCAGCACCCTTCTTTCGTCCTTTCGCCTCCGGCTTGACTGCAGCGCACGCCTTGCTGCCTAGCCTATGCCCGGAGGGCTTTTTCGATGCCGCGCACACCAAACAGTGGGGCGCAGCAGAGCACTGGGCCGACTTGTGGCCTAGCTGGCCACAGCGGAAACACGCAGCACCACGGTCCACCTCAGCCACGCAAAGTTCCTTCACGTGGCCTAGCTCCAAACACTTGTAGCATCGGAGGGGCCTCTGTTGTAATAACTCGACCCGCACCAATGACCAGCCGACGAGAAAGCTGTCGACCTCGACCACCTTTTTGGCCACCCCAATGGGGCAGCTTACTAGGACGGTACCTAAGCCAGGCTGATCCCGCCGGATTTCCCCGGTTTTCACCATCGTCTCTTGGCAGTCAGCAACTCTTGCGACTGCTTTCGTCACATCCTGTTTTACCACAGAATCATCCAGGCCCGAGATACGCAGATCTGCACGTTTCTCCGGCCTGGAGATGTGGACGTCACTTTCTTTCAGGGCCAGTTGCAGCTTTTGGGCCAACATGTCAGCCTTATCACCGCTCGTGGCCCCCGGCAGCACCAGTATTCGCGCTCCCGTCATCGCTTTCTTAAAGCCGAGCGCCTGGATCCCGATGGACGCAAGGTCCACCGATCTCTTGGCCTCGGTCAAAACGTCGGCATATGTCACCCCTCTAGCCTCTGCGTCGGGCTGCAATTTAATAACCACAGCCGACGAGGCAGGGGGTCGTAATTTCGGCACCTTTGGCTTCTTCGAGTTCTTGGGCTTCGTCCTCTTCTGGTTGGCTGGTGCGGTACCCACTTTGGGTTTGCCCTTACGCCTGGTCACCGTCTTCCACTCTCCGGGGTTTTCTCCGGCAGGCTGATTCTGGGGTTCTCCCTGAGTGGGATCACCGGCAGTAGCCCGCTTCATCTTGTTCCCTTTCTTCGCCTTCCTCCCTCCCGAAGGGTTGGCGGAGGAGGCGGGTTCGGGGACCGCTTCGGTCGCTCTTGGTGGAGGCTGCGGGGGAGGACTTGCTAGAGCCCTCCTAGGTGCAGCCATTGGAGCAGCTTTTAGTACTGCTCCATATGTCAAATCCGGTACTGTGTCCAACACTTCCGTATTAGCCCTGTCAGAGGCAAGCGGAGGTCGCAGGCGCTCTTCAGGCAGTAACCTGCCCTCAATCGCCTCAAAACGAGCATTCACCATATTCCCCACCGCCTCTATTATGGAGCGCTGCATCAGCTCCGGCTCAAATGGAGCACTTGTGGGCGGTGGGGGAGTAGTCACAATCTTTGGGGCGGTCTTGATCCGCTTCATATCGGCGCGCAGGATAGCCAGCTCACTGCGGAGCTCATCTACTTCCGACTTTAGTCGGCTGTTGTCAGCCGCCAACTTTCTCGTCTCTTTAGAGACCGACGAATTGCTGAGCGCGTCTGCTGCCTCCTCAATCGCCGCGGCCGCCTCCTTAAGGGCTCGAATGTACGTGCCCTTAAGGTTCGACGACTTTGCGGCCACGCGATTGATTAGGTGCACGTGCTGACGCACCACCTCTCTCCACTCTGCTGCCGTCGGCTCTTCTTCGGCTGATGCCTCGGCTGATGCCTCGGCTGATGCTTCTGAGATGCGGGTTCTCAGGTGGTATGCCCGCTTCGCATCCTCCGCCAGCTCCTTCTCAGCTTCGAGCTCCATCGCTTGGCGCTCTATCATGAGGAGGTCGGCCTTGGCCTTAGCCAGACCGACGTATTCACCTGTTGTAGGTGGTCTGCCTCTCCCGCGGGGGGCCTCAGCTGTTTTACCAGCCGGCACCTTGTTCGCTGGTCGGTCTTCATCGCTGGATGAGACGCATGACCACGGGGATTCCTCTGAGCCGTGTCTTGGCCTGGGACGCTTACGGCCATCCCTGTCACTTCCACGGCTGCGCGACTTTGAGGCTGAGTCCAACTCCGACTCTACAGCCCGCGCGCTCTTCTCTTTAGCGGGGTGACCCGCTTGGGTTTTTTCAACCCTCCTCTCACTGCGCCTAGCACAGTCCAAATCGTCTACTCCAATAATAAGCTTCAGTCCTTTGTTCGTTCCGTCGTCGTTAGATTTATCAGTCCGTTTTTTATTTTTAATTTTCTCCATACAAATTCCCACGAGTGAGAGGGAAAAATCGTCAGTTCGGGTGGTGCCCTCTGCACACCGAACAAGCCTACTTACGCCAGGGGGTCGGCCGGTACCCTGGGATGGGGGTTTTTTAGGGAGGTTGTCTCCTCGCGCGGGACTCCGCGCATCATCTCCTTACGGAGGGTGGACCTTTTAGAGTGGATCCCGACCACTTGGCTAGCCGATTAAGGCTAGCCCCCGTTTCCGCTTCATCGGCCGCGAGACTTAACCACGACGCCTCCGCTAGAGTTACGGGATCGCCCGGTGGCGGCCGAAGCCGCGTGCGCCTGGCAAACGCACCGCACGAATCACACCGTCCCCTTTCGGGAACTTCCTTACATACATCACGCTTTCACCACTTCGCCCATTTACCCACACTTATCCACCGACCTTAATAAATATTATATATATAATACACCTCCCTGCGCCACTAACGACGCCCCCGTGATTTTTGCAGGTGGTTATCTCCACCGGAACGACATGGGAATTTTGAAGGAAAGGAAAAGGATAGAGCCAGTCTGCATCGCCAGTCAACTCTCAGAAGAGAGAAGTACCGGGAGCAGACAGGCCCTTTGAGGTTATGGGAGAGGAAAAGGAATAAAGGAAGCCCGGTGGCGGCCGAAGCCGCGTGCACTTGGCAAACACACCGCGCCGTGTCAGACTATTCGCCATCGCAGACAATACACCTAGGTGACCTAGGAGATTATCATGCGATGCCCAGGGTGCACCGGCCCCTCCCATTGCCGTTCCTCCGGACGTATCCTCGGGACTGACAATGGGGGAGGCACACGAGGAGGTTGTCTGACCTAGCACCCCAACCTAACCTAACCTTTTTTTTTTTTTTTTTTTTTTTTACGTGGAGAAATGCGTTACGCATCCCCACCCGCCCGGGGGGGCGAGAGGGGTATGTGGGACTCCCCGGCAGAGTGCCGGTATACCCACTAAAACTCCACGGTGTGTCTTCTCCGTCGCATGTGCCGGGGTCGCGGGAACGCAAAAGCATACTTCCGCGACATCCCGGCGCGACGTCGGCCTCGTCAGGCCTCCTCATTCGGGCAGCAGCCCAGGTGCTGTGTTGGCACACTTCAACACAGCACCTCCCCACGAGCCCTTGACGGAACGGCGGACTCCCCCGAATCCGCCGCCCGGGCTCTTATCGACGGCCACTAACCAGTGGCCATCGGGGTCTCCTGCGCGGCCTCTCCAGCCGCCACAGGGCGGGCCGGCTGCGTCTGGACCGTGGTCCTGGCCGCTGCCTTCCCCGCCTTTCCTCGTCTCTTTGCGGGCTTTGCACCACAAGCCCGCCCGCCCATCTTATGCCCGGCAGGTTGTTTCGCCGCGGCGCACACTAAACAGTGCGGCGCGGCGTGACAACCCTCGGACTTATGGCCGGTCCCTCCACACCGGAAGCAGGTGCTTCCGTGGTCAACCTCGGCAGTGCACTGCTCCCTGACGTGCCCCAAGTTGAGACACCGGAAGCAGCGCATCTGTCGAGGCTCCAACAGCTGACGGTGCACCGTCGACCACCCTATCAGGAGGCGGTCAGCGCCCATGATCTTTTTGGCCGCGCCAATCGGGCATCGAACCAAAAGTGTGCCGAGACCGGATTTGTCCCGGCGCACCTCTCCCACCTTTAAGGAGGTGAGGGGACACTCGCCCACTCGCGAGAGCACGTCCATCGCCTCAAACTGACCGACCGAGTCGTCCAGGCCCGAGATACGCAGACTCGCGCACTTCTCCGGCCTGGAGACTCGGACGTCTTCCTCCTTCAGCGCCTGTTTGAGCTTCTCGGCCAACAGGTTCGCCGTCTCTCCGCTTGTGGCCCCAGGAAGCACCAAAAGGCGCGCCCCTGTTGCCGCCTTCTTGAAGCCTAGGGACTGAATCCCTAGGCTTCCTAGGTCGACTGCCTTCTTCGCCTGCAGCAGTATGCGGGCGTATGTGATTCCCCTTTCCACAGCGTCGGGCTGCAGCTTGAGAGCCACAGCCGACGTGGTAGGGGACCGCAGTTTAGGCGGTTTCTTCCTCTTGGCGGGCCGTTTAGCCGACTGGCTAGCTGGCAATGGGCCCGCGGTGGTCTTGGCCTTACGGCGCGTCACCCTTGTCCACTCCTCGGGGTTTGCCTGTGGCACATTCCGAGCCGACTCCTGAGCGGGGTTGCTAGAGGCAGCCCGCTTTTTCTTCCCTTTCCTCTTTCCCCTATTCCCGTTCTGCGGAGCAGTGGGAGGGGAGAGTTCCGGGGCATCCGCAGCGACCAGTGGAACTGGTGCAGCAGGGGTCTTCGTCCTTGTTTTCGCCCTTGGCGCAGCCCTTAGGGCATCAGCCGGGACGGGCTGGGTCCTCGTCACCTCAGAGTAGGCCCTGTCCGAGGCTAATGGTGGGCGTAGGCGCCTCTCCGGAAGCAACCTATCCTCCAGGGCCTCGAACCGGGCGTTGACCATGGTCCCCACCGCCTCAATGATCGAGCGCTGAAGCGACTCGGGCTCAAACGGAGCACTTGTGAGGGGTGGGGTCATCGTCGTCACCTGTTGGTCTTGCTGAGACCGCCGCAAGTCAGCCCGCAATGTGGCCATCTCGCCGCGGAGCTCGGCTATTTCCGCTTTTAGGCGGTCATTTTGCGCCGCCAGCTTCCGGGTCTCGGCTGAGACCGATGCGCAGCTCAACGCCTCGACAGCGTCTTTAATGCTGCTAGCCGCTTCCTTAAGGGTCCTGACGAAGGTACCCTTAAGGTTTGACGACTTGCCGGCGACTTGAGTGATCAGATCCACCTGCTGGAGAACCTGTTCCCTCAATTCGCCGGCCGTCAGTCCCTCTTCAGCCGAGGCTACAGATCTGCGGCTCGACCGCAGAGGGTAAACCCTCCGCGCCGCCTCCGCCACCTCCTGCTCGGCCTGGAGCTCAAGTGCCGCACGCTCCGCGGCGACAAGCTCGGCCTTGGCCTTGGCCAGACCGACGTACTCGCCGGTCGTCGGTGGCCTTCCTCTTCCTTTGGTTTTGGGGGGGTCACCGGTGCACTTCGGGATGACACGGATGCCACTCCCACTACCGCTGCCCGACCGTGACCGGACCCCCTCCAAAGCCTTTCGCCTCTGGTCCGTACCGTCCGTGCGCTTCAGAAAGCGCCCCATCTTATCCCGCGCATGCGCAGGGGAGGAGCGTTCTTTACCGCTCTTACTCAGCCGCACTTTTGGTGCTGGCCGGTCTTCCTCGTCCGACGAGCTAACGCTCAAGTCGACGACCGAGTGGTGTCTTGGGCGTTTCCGCCCGTCCTTAATGGATTCTGGTCTCGAGGCTATGGAGACGTCAGAGTCAGACAAAGCCGACTCCACATCCTCGGACCGCATCGCCTCTTCACAAGCTGCCAGCCACTCCTTCTGCGCTTCCAATCGAGCGGCACTACCCGCAGCTGGTTCCTCTTCCCTCTGTTCCAAATCAAAGAGCAATCGTAGTTTTCGTCCTTTATACAAGCCATGGTCGTCGGTTGCACTATCGTGCGAGGTGTGGGGCGCCCCCCCCGTATACATGGGGCGGCCAGAGCCCGAAGGCTCCGCGAGGGATTTTGATCCAGACGAAGCTGGTACCCTCCCGGGGAGTTTTAATCCATCACCTGTTTTATCCATTGTTGTGTGCCTTGGTTTTTAGACTGGCCAAGGCACCCAGTTTCCCCTCCCCCCCAGCGCTAATGACGGGGTTTAGCCCCCCCGCCTGCCAGCCTATCGGCACGCTCGACCTTCGGCATTGGGCAACATTCATACATCGCGCAATCACCCACACTTAAAAATATATACATATATAAATAATACCCCCCCCTTGCGTCGCTAATGCTACTCCCACCCCTCTCCGAAAGCCGGAGAGCAGCGGGAGCAGCACTCGCAACGCCCCCGTGCCAGACTATTCGCCATCGCAGACAATACACCCAGGTGACCTGGGAGATTATCATGCGATGCCCAGGGTGCACCGGCCCCTCCCATTGCCGTTCCTCCGGACGTATCCTCGGGACTGACAATGGGATGAGCACGCGTGGAGGTTGTCTGGCTAGCACCCCAACCTAACCTAACCTAACCTTTTTTTTTTTTTTTTTACGTGGGGAAATCCTCATGGATACCACACCGCCACGGGGGTGGCGGTGTGGTTATGCCGGACTCTTACCGGCTAAAACCCCACGGTGTACAGCTCGGTCGCAAGTGCCGAGGACGCGGGTACGCAGGGTTGCATTCTTCCGCGACCTCGACGCGACTGTGGCCTCTTCAGGCCTCCTCTCGGGGTGCGAGTGGTGGAGCACCCATTCCGCTATATGGCGCTGCGTTGGCACACTCAACGCAGCGCCCCCTCACGGGCCTCTGTGCTGAACGACAGACTCCCCCGAGTCTGCCGCCCAGAGGCTCCTGTTAGGGAGGAAGGTTGCGGGCATAAGCCCGCCTCCTCCGTCCGAGTCTGCGGCGGCGAATCGCCAGGTCGGCAATAGCCTCCCTGTCTCTCTCCGCAGCTTCTTTGTGGGACATTACGTCTTCGCTGAAAGCGATAAACGCGTCCCACGACCCCTCGCTGTCCACCATAGCGCGAACCACAGCAGGCAGCGAGAGGTCGTCTCCCACAATAGCGCACAGTTCTTGGCGCTGGACTGCCCAGGCCGGACACTCCTCCAGCGTATGCTGGGCCCTCTCCTCAGCGCATCCGTCACAATGGTGACATATTGCGCTCGGCTCCCTCCCAGCCACGCGCCACAGATACCTCCCGAAACAGCCATGTCCCGAGAGGATCTGCGTCGCCCGGAAGGTGAGGGAGCCGTGTCGCCTGTCCAACCACTCGTGGAGAATCGGTCGAATTGCCTCCACTGTTCTTTGGCCGGCACTTGGGTGCTCCAGCCTCTGGCTCCACTCTTGGACTGCTCTTTGGCGCAGCACTCTTCTGCGCCCGCCCAATTCTTCCGGCGCCAGTAAATGGCCCCGGGCTCTTGCCTCCTCACGCCACGTGTACAAGGACGCCAGGATTCCGGCGTCCAAATCCCAGGGTAGGGAACATGCCAGTAAGCACGCCGCCTCGCCGGAGATCGTCCGATAGCCCCTTATGGCCCGGGTAGTCAACACCCTCTGCGGTCTGCGCAAAAGCGCTACACTCCGGCGATTCAGGGTGTCAGCCCACACAGGTGCTCCATAGAGAGCCATGGATCGCACGACTCCGGCGTATAAGCGACGGCAGGAGTCGTTAGGGCCGCCTATATTAGGGAGTAGCCTCCCGAGGGCTGCCGCTGCTCTCGTCACTCTCGGACCAAGCCGCTCAAAGTGCGCGCAGAAGTCCCACCGGCGATCGAGGACGAGGCCAAGGTACCTCATGGTCGACTCGACGCCGATGCGGACTCCGCTCACAACTATGTGGGCATCTGCTGGTGGCGCATTCCGTGGCCCGTGAAAACACAGGGCCTCGGATTTGTTAAGGGCCACCTCCAGTCCTAGTCGCCGAATCCTTCCGACAACGTGAGCCGTTCCCGCAGTAGCGAGTATGGCGGCTCGACGGAAGTTGGCCCCGCGGGCTGTCACGAGGGTGTCGTCGGCATAACAGGTTACCTCGACACCTCGGAGATTAGAGCCACGCAGGACCCAGTCATATCCTATGTTCCACAGGAGTGGCCCTAAGACCGACCCCTGTGGAACTCCACATGTCACGTCCAGTTGTCCTTGCCCATTTTGGCAAGGGTACGTCACTCCTCGCTCTGACAAGTAAGCCCCAATAACTCGGCGCAGGTAGAGTGGCACTCCATGAAACCGGAGCGCCTCCCTTATGCAAGCCCAGGGCAAGGTATTAAAGGCGTTGGCGATGTCAAGAGACACCGCCAAGACGACCTCACCCCGGGAAACCGCATCCTGCGCGAGGGACTTAACTCGCAGAACCGCATGAACGGTCGAGCGACCCCTGCGAAACCCAAACTGAGTGTCTGCCAAATCTGGCCCGACGCTCTGCAGGTGCTCGACGATGCGACCGGCTACCACTCTCTCAAAGAGCTTGCCCACCTCGTCGAGCAGCACAATCGGGCGATAGGCAGAGGGAGAGTCCACAGGACGCCCTTCCTTCCGCAGGAGGACGAGTCTGCCTGTCTTCCACCGCTGTGGAATTATGGCTTGAGCCAGACAGGCAGAAAACATCGCCCTCAGCCTCGGTTCCAGGGCGTCAAGGGCCAGAACCCACACTCGTCCAGGGATGCCGTCGGGGCCCGGCGCAACATTCTTGGCCTGAAGCCTCGAGATAGCCGCGCCAAGCTCCTCCGAAGTCACGTCCGGTACGTCACCAACCACTTCCACTTCCAGGCTGGGTGGAGCCATCGGGGGCGACGTGTGTTGTTCTCGGTGCGGGAACAATGCCGACACTATCTGCCCAACCAACTGAGGCTGGAGACTCTGCGTAAGTGGGGGAGCCCAGGGGCGAAGTTTATTCATCACCATCCTATAAGGCCGCCCCCACGGATCGCGGTCCAGTGAGGCCACAAACTCCTCACGGGCTTGGTCAATGGCCCGGGCAATTGCCGCCTGCAGAGAAGTCTTCGCCTGCCTATACGAGGTGTATAGTTCGGCCTCCAGAGCTTCATTTCTGCGCCGTCTTCTTCGGCATCTGGTGTACTGGCGCCTCGCCGCTACACACGACCTGCGCATTTGCGCGATCTCTGCGGACCACCAGTACACCTGACGCTTGGGAGGGAGACGTCTGGACCGGGACATGGACGCATCGCAACACTGCGTTAAAGCGTCCCGGAACCATTCCGCCTCCTCCTCCACCACCAGACTTTCGGGCTCAGGCACCCAGGACATGATGATGGCCACCTCCTTGAGCAGCTCCTTGTCCAAGGTTTTAAGCTGCCATCGTGGGCTGTCCTCACTCACGGTCCGGCTCAGGCCAGTGGAGGTTACCGGGAGGGCGGAGATGTCAAACCGAATATATCGGTGATCGGACAGAGTCTCTTCGCCCTCGACCACTCTCCAGCCTCGGACACGGCGCGCCAGGGCAGCGCTTGCAAACGAAACGTCCACAATCGATCCACCCTGAAACCGCACGCACGTGTCTACCGATCCTCGATTGAGGACAGCCAACCCAATCTCAAGGAGCCACTCCTCCAGCACCCGGCCCCGCGCATCTGTCACGGGAGATCCCCACGCCGAGGATTTGGCGTTGAGATCTCCAGCGACTAGCACAGGGACAGGATGAACCTGTCGGATCAAGGCGCCCACCTGGTCCAAAAAGGACTCAAACTCGGCCATTGTCCTATTCGGGGAGAAGTACACCGATATGACCAGTACCTCCCCCAGCATGGCCGCCACAAAGCCAGGGCCACTCACGATGTCACTGAGTGGCGGGGCACCAGCAGCCGTTCGGCAAACTATCGCCGCCGTGCCTGTTTGATCCGCAGCCCAATTGCCACTCGGAGGGACAGAGTAAGGCTCCGAGATTACCGCAACTTGAATCATCCACTGCGCCATGCTCTGGAACAAAAGGTCCTGAGCTCTGACGCAGTGGTTGATGTTCGCCTGTAGGAAACCCAAGATGGCCATTGATTAATTAACAGCCATTTGAGTCCCCTCATCCCTAGCCTCACTGGCATTAGGTTGGGCTGGCTGCTTCTGGGCCTTGGCTCCAGTTGCACCCTTCCCTCGACTCCGCTTCTTGCCGGGCTTTGCTGCAGTGCAAGCCTTGCTACCGACCTTGTGGTCTGTAGGCTTTTTCGCCGCCGCACATACCAGGCAGTACGGCGCGGCGGAGCACTGGTTGGACTTGTGCCCCAGTTGGCCACAGCGGAAACAAGTGTTTCCCCGATCGACCTCTGCGCTGCACCGTTCCCGGACATGACCATGTTCCAGGCACTTAAAGCAGCGCAGTGGTCGCGCCAGCAGCAGCCTGCGATGAACCGAGGACCATCCTATAAGGAGACGCTCTGCCTCGATGACTTTCTTAGCTGCACCAACGGGGCAGCTAACTAGCACCGTTCCGTAGCCAGTCTGTTCCCGGCGGATTTCTCCCACCTTAATGGAAGCCACTGGACATTCTCCCACACGCGCAATCGCCTCAGCCACCTCCGGTTTGTCGACCGAGTCGTCCAGGCCCGAGATGCGCATCTCCGCACATTTCTCGGGTCTGGAGACCCGGACGTCCTCTTCCTTGAGGATAAGCCTTAACTTCTCAGCTAACAAGTTAGCTTTTTCGCCGCTTGTGGTCCCCGGCACTTCGAGGATGCGAGCCCCTGTCGCTGCCCTTCTAAACTTAAGTGCCTGGATACCCAGACTCGCAAGGTCCACCTCTTTCCGGGCCTCAGACAGAATGCCCGCATATGTCATCCCCCTGGCCACAGCCTCCGGCTGCAGTTTAATAACTACAGCCGAAGATTTGGGGGGGCGCAGCCTCGGTTTCGGTACCGGCTTCGCCGGCTGGCCAGCTGGTTCCGGTCTCGTTGCGGGCTTGGCTTTACGCCGAGTCACCAACGTCCAGCTCTCGGTGTTGGATGTCACCGGTGGAAGGCTCCGCGGCTCAGTTTGAGCAGGATTCGCAGGCCTAGCCTGCTTCTTCCTTTTACCCCTTTTCCTTGGCCTCTTCCCTTCCTGCGGAGCAGTGATGGGGGGGGCGGGATTTGCATCAGCAGCAGCGGCTGGATTGGCAGTCGGTTGAGAGACCGACCTGGTCCATGTCCTCGGAGCAGCTCTAGGGGCAGCTTTCGGCACGGCCCTGCGAGTTGGAGAAGCCTGGCTTCCCGACACCTCTATGGTTGCCCTGTCAGAGGCTAACGGTGGGCGGAGGCGCTTCTCTGGGAGAAGCCTACCCTCGAGTGCCTCAAACCTCGCGTTGACCATTGTCCCTACCGCCTCTATTATCGAGCGTTGAAGTTGCTCCGAGTCCGATGGAGCGCTCGAGGGAAATGGGGCCACTTCCATCTCTTGCTGTTGCTGAGTTCGTCGCAAGTCAGCCCGCAATGCGGCCAACTCGCCCCGAAGCTCAGCAACTTCCGACTTAAGGCGGCTGTTATCCACCGCCAGTTTCTTGGTCTCAGCCGAGACCGTGGTGCTGCTGAGTGCTTCAACAGCGTCCCTTATACACGCAGCCGCGTCCTTAAGAGTCCGTACGAACGTTCCCTTAAGGTTCTTGGACTTGGCAGCCACTTGGTTGATTAGGGTCACCTGGTTGAGCGCTTGCTCCCTAAGGTCGATTGCCGTGGGACCCTCATCTGATGTCTCCGAGAGGCGGCTCGGCCTCAGCTGATATGACTTTCGAGCCGCCTCCGCCACCTCCTTCTCAGCCTGCAGCTCCATCGCCTCCCGTTCCACCGCGATGAGCTCGGCTTTGGCCTTAGCTAGGCCGACGTACGCCCCCGTTGAGGGCGGTCTTCCTCTTCCACGAGCAGTGGAGCTTTTCAGGGAGGTTGCCGACCCTTCGCTTCCACTGCCTGTCTTTGTCGCCTCCGGTCGTTTCAGGAAGCGGCCAATCTTGTCCCTCGCTTGCGCGGGGGACGAGCGCCCTCTTCCACTTTTCCCAGCTGGCACCTTCGGCGCCGGCCGGTCCTCTCCATCTGAGGAGCTAGAGCTCAACTCAATTTGTGAACCGTGTCGCGGGCGTTTTCGAACGTCCTTAAAGAACCTAGAAGGTTCACCATCCGACGCCCGACCGTCCGGTATCGCAGTTACGGAGACGTCCGAATCGGACATTGCCGACTCTACATCTTCGAACTGCTCACTTCCACTCCTAGCGGCATGCCGCTCCTCCACTATCACCGAAGACGCAGACTCCACCACGTCCACCACGTCCTCACGTCTTGCACCAGTCATATCAATCGATCCCCTGAGCGAGTCAGGTTGTCCGTTGAGATTGCCATTGTCCGTCGTTAATTTCTCCAAAGATATTTTTAAAATTTTTTTCCATACTTAAACCCACGAGTATGAGGGAAGATTGTCAGTTCGGGTGGTGCCCTCTGCACACCGAACCAGCCTACTTACGCCAGGGGGGCGGCCGGTACCCTGGGATGGGGGTTTTTTACCGAGGTTTCTCCTCCGCGGGACTCCGCGTATCTTCTCCTTGGAAGGAGGGTTGGTCCTTTTAAAGTGGATGCCGACCACTTGGCTAGCCGATTAAGGCTAGCCCCCGTTTCCGCATCATCGGCCGCGAGACGTGTTCCACGACACCTCCGCCAGAGTTACGGGATCGCCCGGTGGCGGCCGAAGCCGCGTGCGCCTGGCAAACGCACCGCACGAATCACACCGTCCCCTTTCGGGAACTTCCATTCATACATCACGCTTTCACCACTTCGCCCATCCACGCACACTTATCCACCGACCTTAATATATATTATAAACATAATACACCTCCCTGCGCCACTAACGACGCCCCCGTGATTTTTGCAAGTGGTTATCTCCACCGGAACGACATGGGAATTGTGAAGGAAAGGAAAAGGATAGAGCAAGTCCGCATCGCCAGTCCACTCTCAGAAGAGAGAAGTACCGGGAGCAGACCCGCCCTTTGAGGATATGGGAGCGGAGAAGGAATAAAGGAAGCCCGGTGGCGGCCGAAGCCGCGTGCACTTGGCAAACACACCGCGCCTTGTCAGACTATTCGCCATCGCAGACAATACACCTAGGTGACCTAGGAGATTATCATGCGATGCCCAGGGTGCACCGGCCCCTCCCATTGCCGTTCCTCTGGACGTATCCTCGGGACTGACAATGGGATGAGCACACGTGGAGGTTGTCTGACGTAGCACCCCAACCTAACCTAACCTTTTTTTTTTTTTTTTTTTTTTTTTTACGTGGGGAAATCCTCATGGATACCACACCGCCACGGGGGTGACGGTGTGGTTATGCCGGACTCTTACCGGCTAAAACCCCACGGTGTACCGCTCTGTCGCTAGTGCCGAGGTCACGGGTACGCATAGCTGCATTCTTCCGCGACCTCGACGCGATCGTGGCCCTTACAGGCCTCCTCTCCAGGTGCTGCTGGTGGAGCACCCATTCCGCATTTTGGCGCTGCGTTGGCACACTCAACGCAGCGCCCCCTCACGGGCCTCTGTGCTGAGCGACAGACTCCCCCGAGTCTGTCGCCCCGAGGCCCTGTTAGGGCGGGATGTTTCGCGCGTAGGCCAACCTCCTACGCCCTGGTCTTCGGCGACGAATCGCCAGGTCGGCAACAGCCTCCCTTTCCCTCTCTGCCGCCTCTTTGCGAGACACGGTCTCCTCGCAAAAGGCGATGACCGCGTTCCACGACCCCTCGCTGTCCACCATGGCGCGAACCACAGCGGGCAGCGAGAGGTCGCGCCCCACAACGGCTTGCAGCGCTTGACGCTGCTCCGCCCATGCTGAGCACTCTTCCAGCGTATGCTGGGCCGTCTCCTCGGCACATCCGTCGCAGTGGTGACATACCGCTGTAGGCTCCCTCCCCGCCACGCGCCACAGATACCTCCCGAAACAACCATGCCCCGAGAGGATCTGCGTCGCCCGGAAGGAGAGGACACCGTGTCGCCTGTCCAACCACTGCTGCAGTACTGGACGAATGGCCTCCACAGTTCTTAGGCCGGCGCTAGGATGCTCCAGCCTTCGCTCCCACTCCTCAATTGCGCGTTGGCGCAACTCCGTTCTACGGCCTCCCATCTCTTCCGAAGCCAACAAGTGGCCCCGAGCTCTCATCTCCTCGCGCCACATGAACATGGACGCCAGTATACCGGCATCCAAGTCCCAGGGCAGGGAACACGCCAACACGCACGCCGCCTCGCTGGAGATCGTGCGGTAGCCCCTTATGGCCCGGACCGCCAGCACCCTTTGCGGTCTGCGCAAAAGCGCTATGCTCCGCCGATTGAGGGTGTCGGCCCACACGGGGGCTCCGTACAGGGCCATAGACCGCACGACTCCAGCGTAAAGGCGACGGCAGGAGTCGTTCGGACCGCCAACATTTGGGAGTAATCTCCCGAGAGCTGCCGCTGCTCCCTTCAGTCTGGGTTCAAGGCGCTCAAAATGCGCACAGAAGTCCCATCGGCGATCGAGTACGAGGCCGAGATATCTCATTGTCGACTCGACGCCGATGCGGACTCCACTCACCATGATGTGGGCATCTACAGGTGGCGCGTTCCGTGGCCCGTGAAAACAGAGGGCCTCGGATTTAGAGAGGGCCACCTCTAGGCCCAATCGTCTTATTCTTCCTACCACATGAGCCGTTCCCGCAGTGGCGAGTATGGCGGCTCGGCGGTAGTTGGCCCCGCGGGCTGTCACGAGGGTGTCGTCTGCGTAACAAGTTACGTCAACACCCCGGAGATTGGAGCCACGCAGGACCCAGTCATATCCAATGTTCCACAGGAGTGGCCCTAAGACTGACCCCTGTGGAACTCCGCAAGTCATGTCCAGTTGCCCCTGCCCGTTTTGGCAGGGGTATATTATCTTCCGCTCCGATAGGTAGGCCTCGATGACGCGACGCAGGTAGAGTGGCACTCCATGAAATCGGAGCGCCTCCCTTATGCAAGCCCAGGGCAGGGTGTTAAAGGCGTTGGCGATGTCAAGAGACACCGCCAAGACGACCTCACCCCGGGAAACCGCCTCCTGCGCCAGGGTCTTGACCCGCAGCACCGCATGGATCGTTGAACGACCCCTGCGGAATCCAAATTGGGTCTCCGCCAAATCTGGCCCGACGTTCTGCAGGTGCTCGACGATGCGACCGGCTACCACTCTCTCAAAGAGCTTGCCCACATCGTCGAGCAGCACGATCGGGCGATAGGCGGAGGGGGAGTCTACAGGACGCCCCTCCTTCCGTAGGAGGACGAGTCTGCCTGTCTTCCACCTCTGTGGAATTATGGCTTGAGCCAGACAGGCAGTAAACATCGTCCTCAATCTCGGTTCCAGGGCGTCTAAAGCCAGACCCCAGACTCGCCCAGGGATGCCGTCAGGACCTGGAGCAACGTTCTTGGCCTGCATCCTGCCTATGGCCACGCCGAGCTCCCCTTCGGTCACTTCCGGCACGTCATCCTGACTCCCGACATCTTCCCCGCTAGGTGGGGCCATCGCGGGTGGCGAATGTTCCTCTCTCCGCGGGAACAGCGTGGTGACGATCGTTGTCACTAGCTGCGGTTGGAGGCTTTGCGTAAGTGGGGGGGCCCAGGGGCGGAGTTTGTTCCGCACTAACCTGTATGGGCGCCCCCACGGATCGCGGTCCAGTGAGGCTAAAAATTCCTCCCTGGACTGCTCGATGGCTCTGGCGATTGCCACCTGCAATGCAGTTTTCGCCCGCCTATACGAGTCATATAGCTCGGCCTCTCGGACTCCATCCCTACGCCGTCTCCTTCGGCATCTGGTGTACTGGCGCCTCGCCGCGACGCACGCCCTGCGCAATTGCGCAATCTCTGCGGACCACCAGTACACCTGACGCCTGGGAGGAAGATTCCTGGACCGGGACATGGACGCATCACAACATTGCGTCAAAGCGTCCCGAAACCATTCGGCCTCTTCCTCCACCACCACATTGCCGGGTTCAGGCACCCAAGCCATGATAACAGCCGCCTCCTTGAGGAGCTCCTTATCCAGAGTCCGCAGTTGCCACCGAGGGCCGTCCCCTGTCCGGGCGCGGCTTGGGCCAGTTAGGGTATCCGGGAGGGCGGAGATGTCGAACCGAATGTATCGGTGATCCGACAGTGTCTCCTCGCCCTCGACCACCCTCCAGCCCCGGACACGGCGCGCCAGGGCAGGGCTTGCGAACGATACGTCCACGATGGATCCGCCCTGCAACCGCACGCACGTGTCCACCGAACCCCGATTTAGGACAGCTATCCCGACCTCGATAAGCCACTCCTCCAACACTCCACCGCGCACATCTGTCGCGGGGGATCCCCACGCCGTGGACTTGGCGTTGAGATCCCCAGCGACCAGCACAGGGAAGGGATGGACCTGCCGGATGACCGCTCCAATCTGATCCAGGTATGCTTCAAACTCGGCCAGCGTTCTGCTGGGGGAGAAGTAGACTGCAATGACCACAATCTCCCCCAGCAGAGCCGCCACAAAGCCAGACCCTCTTATTATGTTGCCGATTGGAGGGCAACCAGCGGGTGTCCGGTAAATTATTGCCGCTGTGCCTGACAGATCCCCAACCCAGATGCCATTGGGGGGGACAAAGTACGGCTCCGACACTATAGCCACTTGGATCATCCACTGCGCCATGCTCTGGAGCAAAAGGTCCTGCGCCCTGACGCAGTGGTTGATGTTCGCCTGGAGCAAACTTAAGGTGGCCATTGATTACTGGGTGGCCATCGAATCCTCCTCCTCCCCGGCCTTTTGGGCCGTAGGGTGGGCTGGCTGCGGCTGAGCTGAAGCTTCAGCGGCATCCTTCCGTCGTCTCCGGGTCTTGGTTGCCTTTTTGGCAGTGCAGGCTTTGCTGCCAACCTTGTGGCCAGTGGGCCTCTTCGCTGCCGCACACACCAGGCAGTACGGCGCAGCAGAGCACTGGTCAGACTTATGTCCCAGTTGGCCGCAGCGGAAACAAGCGTTCCCGCGATCGACCTCCGCGGTACACTGCTCTCGGACGTGCCCGGGCTCCAAGCACCGGAAGCACCGCAGAGGTCGCGCCTGCAGCAGCTTTCGCTCCACCGACGACCAACCAATGAGGAGCCGGTCCACTGCCATCACTTTTTTAGCAGCCGCGACAGGGAGCCTAACCAAGACTGTACCGGGGCCGGACCGAAATCTGCGAATCTCTGCGGTCTTTACTGCAGACACCGGGCATCCGCCAGTCCGCGCGATCGCCTCCGAGACCTCCGACTTGTCGACCGAGTCGTCCAGGCCCGAAATGCGCATGTCTGCGCACTTTTCCGGCCTGGAGACCCGGACGTCGTCCTCTTTGAGGATCTCCCTCAGCTTTTCGGCAAGCAGATTTGCTTTATCGCCGCTCTTGGCACCTGGTAGCTCCAGGACGCGTGCTCCTGTCGCTGCCTTCCTAAATTTAAGGGCCTCAATGCCCAGACCCTTAAGGTCTACTGCCTTCCTGGCCTCAGTCAGCACTCCAGCATACGTGACTCCCCTAGCTGCAGCGTCCGGCTGCAGTTTAATAACTACTGCCGAAGAGTTAGGGGGTCGTAGCCTAGGCTTCGGCCTTGGCTTTTGCTGCTGGGTGGTCAGCCGGCCGGCTGGTGCGGAGCCAGTGCCCGGTTTGGTCTTCCGCCGAGTTACCAGCGTCCAGGATTCGGGTGCGGGTGCTACTGGAGCCGCACCACGAGCCTCTTGCTGAGCCATGGTTGTCCTCTTCTTTCCTCTCCTCCTCCGTTTCTTTCCTTCCTGCTGAGCATTGGAAGGAGAAGATTCTGGTTCAGCTGCAGCAGCTTGCGCAGCTGGTCGCGCCAGTTGGGTGACTGGCTTTACCGCAGGCCTAGGTGCAGCCCTTGGGGCTGCCTTGGGTAGGCTCTTGGAAGTCATGGTCGACTGACTTCCCGACTCGTCCGTGTTTGCCTTGTCAAAGGCCAGTGGAGGGCGGAGGCGCTTTTCTGGCAGCAACCTGCCCTCTAAGCCCTCAAAGCGGGCGTTGATCATCACCCCTACAGCCTCAATAATAGAGCGCTGGAGTTGTTCTGGCTCAACCGAAGAACTCGGGGTGGGCGGAGCCGCGTTCATCACTTGCCGATCCTGGGTCTGACGCAGATCAGCACGCAGGGCGGCAAGCTCGCCGCGAAGCTCCTTGACTTCCGTTTTGAGGCGGTCGTTATCCGCCGAGAGCTTTTTGGTCTCAGCTGAGACCGAGGTACTACTAAGGGCCTCCACGGCGCTTTTGATGGTGGCGGCTGCATCCTTCAGGGTCCGAATGAATGTCCCCTTAAGATTCGATGACTTAGCCGCCACCTGAGTTATGAGGCCCACCTGATGGAGGACTTGCTCGCGCAATTCCCTCGCTGTCAGGCCCTCGTCCGTAGAGGTCTCCGAGAGGCGGCGCGGTCGGAACGCGTGTGACTTCCGCGCTGATTCCGCAACCTCCTTTTCCGCCTCTAGCTCCATCGCCTCCCGTTCAGCAGCAATGAGCTGGGCCTTGGCTTTCGCCAATCCAACATAAGCCCCCGTTGTTGGTGGCCTTCCTCGTCCTCGGACAGCGGAGCTTTTCGGGGTGGTTGCCGACCCCTCGCTACCGCAGTCTGTCTTTGATGCGTCTGTACGCTTGAGAAAGCGCCCACATTCGTCCCTCACTTGTGCAGGGGACGAGCGCCCTCTTCCACTCTTGCCAGCTGGCACTTTAGGCGCCGGCCGTTCCTCACCACCTGAGGAGCTTTCAGAGCTCAACTCAATGCTCGCGCCATGTCGCGGGCGTTTGCGACCGTCCTTGAAGAACTTGGAGGTCCCTTCGCCAGACGCTCGACTGTCCGGTCTCGCAGCTGTGGAGCCGCCGGAGTCGGACATCGCCGACTCCACATCTACGAACCTTTCAGTGTCACTCACGTGAGCTTGCCGCTCACCTACCTCTTCCACCGACGTGGACTTCACCAAGTCCTCACGTCCTGCATCCACCACGTCAATCAATCCACTGGGCGAACCAGCTTCTCCATTAAACTTGCCATTGTCCGTTTGCATTTTTTCGATCCTTATTTTTAAAATTTTATCCATTATTAAACCCACGAGTATGGGGGAAATATTCGTCGACCTGGCCAGAGACCCCTGTAACCAAGGTAACCCTATTTACTGCTGGAGGGCGGGCGGTATCCAGAGAAGGGGGTTTTTTAACGAGGTTATCTCCTCAGCGCTAATGACGGGGCTTAGCCCCCCCGCCTTTCAGCCTATCGGCACGCTAGACCTTCGGCATTGGGCATCATTCATCACGCAATCACTCAATCACACAATCACCACTTCACCCATTCACCCACACTTAAAAATATATACATATATATATAATACACCCCCCTGCGCCACTGACGACGCCCCCGTGATTTTTGCAAGTGGTTATCTCCACCGGAACGACATGGGAAATTGTGAGGGAAGGGAAAAAAGGATAGAGCAAGTCTGCATCGCCAGTCAACTCTCAGAAGAGAGAAGTACCGGGAGCAGACAAGCCCTTTGAGGTTATGGGAGAGGAAAAGGAATAAAGGAAGCCCGGTGGCGGCCGAAGCCGCGTGCACTTGGCAAACACACCGCGCCGTGTCAGACTATTCGCCATCGCAGACAATACACCCAGGTGACCTGGGAGATTATCATGCGATGCCCAGGGTGCACCGGCCCCTCCCATTGCCGTTCCTCCGGACGTATCCTCGGGACTGACAATGGGGGAGGCACACGAGGAGGTTGTCTGACCTAGCACCCCAACCTAACCTAACCTAACCTAACCTAACCTAACCTAACCTAACCTAACCTAACCTTTTTTTTTTTTTTTTGTTTCCGCTGGGAAATGCATTTACGCATACCGCCCGAGCCCGGGGGAGCCCGGACGGTTATGTGGGGCTCCTGGAAGAAGTCCAGACTACCCACTAAAACCCAGCGCCGCCCTCTGTGCCTTTTGTGGGGCGCCACGGGATCGCTCTACGAGCACACTACCGTGACGCCCCGGCGGATACCTCGGGTTCGGGGGCCCCCCGGCCCCCTTCCGACTGCTTGAACCCTCTTATGGCGGGGGCAGGAGGCGAGCGTATCGCCCCCTTCTTCGCCCCCGCCTCGCTCTGCGAATCGGGTCCGCCAGGGCATCCTCCTCCCTTACCCGTTCCGCGGCCTCCTTCTGCGACATGACTATTTCGCAGAAGGAGACCATCGCCTCCCAGGCCCCCCTGTCGCGGAGCATAGCCTCAACTATGCTCCGCAACGAGAGGTCCCCTCCGACCACACTTGTGAGGTCGTGCCTCTGCGACCCCCACACCACACACTCCCGGAGCGTGTGGCCTGCCGTGTCCACGGGTGCATCGCACTCGTGGCACTTGGGGGTCGCCTCCCGCCCAGCGATCTGGTGCAGATACTTGCCAAAGCAGCCATGCCCGGCAAGTATCTGCACCAGCCTATAAGTCAACTGGCCCCTCCTCTTGAGCCAGTTGACAAGTTGGGGGCGAATCGCCTCCACGATCTCTCCGCCATATGTGGGGGTAGCAAGCTGCTCCCCCCACCTGCGGACCACCTCCTCCTGGGCCCTCTTCCTCTCGCGCCGCACCGCCTCCCACTCCGGTACGACGCCCCTCGCCCGCTCCTCCACCCGGAACCGGTGGACGACGGCCAACACCTCCGCCTGCAGCTCCCAGGGAGGATCCCCCGCCAGGAGCGTGGCCGCCGCCCAGGACACCGTCCGGTACCCTCTGATGGCCCTCACCGAGATCACCCTCTGAGGCCTCCGAAGAAGCCTCTTATTCCCCTCGGTGAGAGCCTCTGCCCATATTGGGGCCCCGTACAGGGCCATACTCCGGATTACCCCGGAGTATAGCCGTCTGCACGAGGAATTCGGCCCCCCCACATTAGGCAACAACCTGCCCAGGGCGGCGGCGGTGGAGATTAGCTTCGGGGCTAAACGGCTGAAATGTGCCCCGAAGTTCCACCGCCCGTCCAGTATGAGGCCCAGATACTTCATCTGGGCCCCCACCCGCACCATCTCTCCCCGGACGGCGATACTCGCCCCCCTAGGAGGCCCTCGACGCGGCCCATGGAATAGGAGGGCCTCCGTCTTCTCCAGGGCGACCTCGAGACCCAACTGCCGGATCCTGTCCACCACCAGAGAGGTCCCGACCGTCGCCCTGCGCGCCACCTCCTCCCAGCTCCCTCCCCGAACCATGACGAGGGTGTCGTCCGCGTAGCACAACACCCTCATCCCGGGAAGGAGCGGCCCTCGGAGCAGCCAGTCAAACCCGACATTCCACAATGTGGGCCCCAACACCGAGCCCTGCGGAACCCCGCGCTCGACTGGCCGCCTGCACAGGTTGCCCTCACGGTCCTCCCACAGGACCTGCCGGTCCCTCAGGTACGCCTCCAACAGCTTCCGCAGATAAGGAGGCACTCCATGGAAACGGAGCGCCTCTACCAACGTCTCATGCGGAATGCTGTTGAAGGCGTTCCGTACATCCAGGGACACCGCCAGTGCCACCTCCCCCCTCTCCACCGCCTCTCCGGTGAAGGCCTTCAGTTGGTTCAGGGCGTCGATGGTCGAGCGACCTGCCCTGAACCCCCACTGGGCCCCCGAAAGCGCGGGTCCCTCCGTCTCCAGGTGCTGGATGAGGCGATACGCCAGAATCCGCTCGAAGAGCTTACCCGCCTCGTCCAGCAGGACAATAGGCCTGTAGGCCGATGCCTGGTCCGGGGGGCGCCCCGCCTTGGGCAGGAGGCAAACCCTCCCCTCTTTCCACTGACTCGGGAACTGTCCGGTGGTGAGACACACATCGAACAGTTCCCGCAGCCGGCCCCCCAAGAACCTCCTGGTCCGCCACAGGATGGACCCGGGGATCCCATCTGGACCCGGCGCCTTCTTCCTCTTCCGAAGGCGGTCCAGGGCCCCCTCCATCTCCTCGTCACTTATAAGTGGCGGCGGAGGTCCCCCATCCGCTGGACTGGGCGGCGCCATCACCGGCGGAGAGAAATCCTCTGGGCGGCCCGGAAACAGGTCTCCCACGATCCGGCCGAGGAGCTCCGCGGGAAGGGTCTCCGTTGCCGGTGTCCCTATCCGTCCCGCGAGCTTGTTCCGGGCCCCAAGGAACGGACGACCCCACGGGTTCCGGTCCAGCTCCCGGAGGAAATCCCGATCCGCCCGCTCCTTAGCCCGGCAGATGGCCCGCCCGAGCTCATCCTTGGCCCAGTTGAGGGCCTCCCTCAGGCGTGCTTCCCGCGCCGGGTCCCGACCATTTTGCCTGCGGCACCGCACATACTCCCTCCGTGCAGCGCCGCAGACCTCCCTCTTCCTCTGGATGTCAGCCGACCACCAGTGGACCCTTCTCCTGTCGGTCCACCTCCGAGCCCTCGGCATGCTTGCGTCGCATACCGCCGTAAGGGCCCCACGCATACGACCAGCGAGCTCGTCGGCGGTGGCACCCCCGGAGGCTCGGGGGTAGGCCCACCTCTGGACAATGGCGGCCTCTTCCGCCAATTCCGGGTCCAGTCGCGTCAAAGCCCAGCGCGGGAAGTGACTAGGCCCCTTTGGAGGCGGCGCACGACCCGAGGGGGCGGAGACACTAAATCGGACGTACCTGTGGTCCGACAGTGTCTCCACCCCGACTTCGACCCTCCAGTCCGTGATTCTGCGCGCAACAGCGGGGGTGGCGAACGACATGTCCACCACGGACCCCCCCGACTGCCGCACGCAGGTATGGACCGCCCCCCTGTTCAGGAGGGTCAGACCACACGTCAGGGCCCACGACTGGACGGCCCTCCCTCTGGGGTCGGTTGCTGGGTTTCCCCACTCCCTCGCCTTGGCGTTCAGGTCCCCGAGGACCACCGCGTGACCCGACGACCACCTGTTGATCGCAGCTCTGACGGAGTCGAGATGCACCTCGAACTCCGCCAGTGTGCGATTTGGGGAGAAATACGTGCCTAATAACACGTATCCCCCCCAACTCGCCACCACATAGCCATCTCCCCTCTCTAGAGTTGAGAGGGGAGTGTCCGAGCTGAGCCTCGTCACTATTGCCACGAGACCGCGTAGGTCCCCCGCCCAGTGAGACCGCGGGGGAACGTAATAGGGCTCGCAGGCCACCGCTATGTTCACCTCCCACTCCGCCATGGACTGCAGGAACAGATCCTGAGCCGCGGCGGAGTGGTTAAGGTTCGCCTGGAGGAAGTTAACATGTCGTTCTAGATTCATTCCGACATGTTAGCTTCCTCCTGCGCCGCCTGGCGTCCGGCCTCTCTGTTGGTGGCTGCGGTCCTTTCGGCCACCTTTCCATTCGTGCGGGGGGGGTTGCAATCCCCTCCCCCCATCAGATGCCCAGACGGCTTGCCGGCATCGGCACACACCGAGCACCTCACCGCCGCAGTGCATTCCCTCATCGCGTGGCCCTCTTGGCCACAGCGGAAGCACAATCCCGTGCGGTCCACTCTTGAAGGGCACATGGCCCTCACGTGACCGAGGCCCATGCAGCGGAAACAGCGCATGGGGCGCTCCTGCATGGCCTCCACCTTGGCCGAGCCCCACCCGATCTTGACGGCAGCGGCAGCGGCCAGCAGCTTCGCCACCCTCACCGGACAACTGACTAGCACCGCCCCCATCCCTCTCGGGCCCGGACGCACCTCCTTCGCCTTAACTAAGGCCTCCGCGCATCCCCCGGCTCTAGCCACTGCGGCCACCACCCTCTCTTTGGTGACCGAGTCATTTAGCTCCGTGATGCGCAGCATTGCTGACATCACGGGCCTGGCGACATCGGCCACCCCCTCCAGCACCGAGCGGAGCTTCTCGGCCAGCTGGTCGGCCTTCTCCTCCGACTGCCCCTTCGGCAGCTCTAACACCCTGGCCCCCGTGGCCGCGCGGCGGAACCTGAGGGACTCTATTCCCAGCTCCTGCAGGTCTACCTTCTCCTCCGCCCTAGCCAGTATTTGGCTGTAGGAAGCCCCCGCGGCACTCGCATCCTCCCGCATGGTAATTACCACTGCGGAGGTGCGGGGGGGAGTGAGCTTCGGCTTAGCCGGGGCTGTCACCCGAGCCCTCGGAGCAGCCGAGACGTTTGGGGACGTCGCCGGGGCGCTCTTCTTCTTTCCCCTCTTGGGCCGAGTGACGGGTGTGAACCCCTCCTCCTCTTGGCTGCTACCGGGTACAGCCGCAGGAGTCGCCACTGGCGGTGTGTGGTCCGGGGTTTGGGAGATATTGCCCCCCCCGGCCGACCTTCCCGCTGGCTTCGCCCTCACCATCGAAGGCCCCGGTCGAGCCCTCACCGGACCCTCCACCTCCGACACGGTGGTCACCGCCACCTGCCGCCTCCGGTCCGCTGCCAATGGGGGGCGGTGCACGACTGCCGGCAGCAGACGCTCCTCTATGCCGGCGAGCTTGGCATCTACCATCTCCCCCACCGACAGGACGATGGAGCGCCGGAACTCCTCCAGCATGCTGCCATCGAACGCGGGCGGAGGAGGAGGCGGCGATGACCTTTGGGCGGCCGCCATCGAGGACCTCATGTCCTCGAACTCCCGCCTATGAGCCACCAGTTCCGCCTTCAGCGCGTCGATCTCCTTACGGAGGAGACCGTTGTCCCTCCGGAGACGACGCGAATCATCCTGTTCCGGCCGTGCCGCCAGAACATCTACAATCTCCTGGAGACTAGCCGCTGCGGTCTTCAGCCTCTTAACTAAGGGCCCCTGGAGATGCCCCGACTTCTTTGCCACCTCCAGTATGCTGGCAGCACTCTGGCCGGCAAGCGCCCGGAGCTCCTCTGTGGGAAGGCTTTCCACCTCGAGGCCTTCCGTCACGATGGGATTGAGTATCACCACCGGCTCTTTACGGAAAGCTCTGGCCTTCAACGCTCGGTCCAGAGCCTCCTCCCTGTCCTCCTCCTCCGCTTTCCGCAGCTCCGCTCTAGCGCGGGTGATCCCCGTTCCCCTCTTAGCGCCTGCCGCCTTCCCACGGCGGGCAGACGCTATCTTCGGCTCAAGCACCATCGAGTCGGTGTCCGAAGCGGAGAACTCCGACTCCGTTACCTTCTCGTGGCGCCTCTTCTCCCCTCCTTTGGAGATACCTGGAGTGGAGTCCATGTCTGACTCCATTCCACAAACCTCAGCACGCCCCAACGGGCAACAGTCGACCGAAACCAAATCGCAAGCAGTCAGGAGTCCGTAAACAAAGCCAAGTCGTTGCAAAAATAGTTCCAAGTTTGGCCCTAATAAGGGCCTTTTTCCCCCTCTAAAACACCCCTCTCAAACAAATCAACACTCCTCCGAAGCCAACGCAAACCCTCTGAAAACTTTTGGTAAAGTTTTCAACTCAACCTAACCTTTTTTTTTTTTTTTTTTTTTTTTTTTTTTTTTTTTTTTCCGCTGGGAAATGCATTTACGCATACCGCCCGAGCCCGGGGGAGCCCGGACGGTTATGTGGGGCTCCTGGAAGAAGTCCAGACTACCCACTAAAACCCAGCGCCGCCCTCTGTGCCTTTTGTGGGGCGCCACGGGATCGCTCTACGAGCACGCTACCGTGACGCCCCGGCGGATACCTCTATTTTTTGGGGCCCCCCGGCCCCATTCCGGCCTACTCTGCCGTTAGGCCCTCTTTATGGCGGGGGCAGGAGGCGAGCGTATCGCCCCCTTCTCCGCCCCCGCCTCGCTCTGCGGATCGGGTCGGCCAGGGCATCCTCTTCCCTGACCCGTTCCGCGGCCTCCTTCTGCGACATGACATTTTCGCAGAAGGAGACCATCGCCTCCCAGGCCCCCCTGTCGCGGAGCATAGCCTCCACTATGCTCCGCAACGAGAGGTCTCCTCCGACCACGCTTGTGAGGTCGTGCCTCTGCGACCCCCACACCACACACTCCCGGAGCGTGTGGCCTGCCGTGTCCACGGGTGCATCGCACTCGTGGCACTTGGGGGTCGCCTCCCGCCCAGCGATCTGGTGCAGATACTTACCAAAGCAGCCATGCCCGGTTAGTATCTGCACCAGTCTATAGGTCAACTGGCCCCTCCTCTTGAGCCAGTTGACCAATTGGGGGCGGATGGCCTCCACAATCTCCCCGCCATATGTAGGGGTAGCCAACTGCTCCCCCCACCTCCGGACCACCTCCTCCTGGGCCCTTTTCCTCTCGCGCCGTACCGCCTCCCACTCCGGTACGACGCCCCTCACCCTCTCCTCCGCCCGGAACCGGTGGACGACGGCCAACACCTCCGCCTGCAGCTCCCAGGGGGGATCCCCCGCCAGGAGCGTGGCCGCCGCCCAGGACACCGTCCGGTACCCTCTAATGGCCCTCACCGAGATTACCCTCTGAGGCCTCCGAAGAAGCCTCTTATTCCCCTCGGTGAGAGCCTCCGCCCAAATTGGGGCCCCGTACAGGGCCATACTCCGGATTACCCCGGAGTATAGCCGTCTGCACGAGGAGTTGGGCCCCCCCACATTGGGCAACAACCTGCCCAGGGCAGCGGCGGTGGAGATTAATTTCGGGGCTAGACGAGTGAAATGCGCCCCGAAACTCCACCGCCCGTCCAGTATGAGGCCCAGATATTTCATCTGGGCCCCCACCCGCACCGCCTCTCCCCGGACGGCGATACTCGCCCCCCGCGGAGGCCCTCGACGCGGCCCATGGAATAGGAGGGCCTCCGTCTTCTCCAGGGCGACCTCGAGACCCAACTGCCGGATCCTGTCCACCACCAGAGAGGTCCCGACCGTCGCCCTGCGCGCCACCTCCTCCCAGCTCCCTCCCCGGACCATGACGAGGGTGTCGTCCGCGTAACATAACACCCTCATCCCGGGAAGGAGCGGCCCTCGAAGCAACCAGTCGAAGCCGACGTTCCACAGTGTGGGCCCCAGCACTGAGCCCTGCGGAACCCCACGCTCGACTGGCCTCCTGCACAACCTTCCCTCCCTATCCTCCCACAAGACCTGACGGTCCCTCAGGTACGCCTCCAACAGCTTCCGCAGATAAGGAGGCACTCCATGGAAACGGAGCGCCTCTACCAACGTCTCGTGCGGAATGCTGTTGAAGGCGTTCCTCACGTCCAGGGACACCGCCAAGGCCACCTCCCCCCTCTCCACCGCCTCTCCGGTGAAGGCCTTCAGTTGGTTCAGGGCGTCGATGGTCGAGCGACCTGCCCTGAACCCCCATTGGGCCCCCGAAAGCGCGGGTCCCTCAGTCTCCAGGTGCTGGACGAGGCGATACGCCAGTATCCGCTCGAAGAGCTTTCCCGCCTCGTCCAGCAGGACAATAGGCCTATAGGCCGATGCCTGGTCCGGGGGGCGCCCCTCCTTGGGCAGGAGGCAAACCCTCCCCTCCTTCCACTGACTCGGGAACTGTCCGGTGGTGAGACACACATCGAACAGTTCCCGCAGCCGACCCCCCAGGAACTTCCTTGACCGCCAGACGATGGACCCGGGGATCCCATCAGGACCCGGCGCCTTTTTCCGCCTCCGGAGGCGATCCAGGGCCCCCTCCATCTCCTCGTCACTGATTAATGGCGGAGGAGGTCCCTCCTCCGCTGGACTGGGCGGCGCCATCACCGGCGGGGAGAAGTCCTCTGGGCGGCCCGGGAACAGGCCTCCCACGATCCGGCCAAGGAGCTCCGCGGGAAGGGTCTCCGTTGCCGGTGTCCCCATCCGTCCCGCGAGCTTGTTCCTGGCCCCAAGGAACGGACGACCCCACGGATTCCGGTCCAGCTCCCGGAGGAAATCCCGGTCCGCCCGCTCCTTGGCCCGGCAGATGGCCCGCCCGAGCTCATCCTTGGCCCAGTTGAGGGTCTCCCTCAGGCGTGCTTCCAGCGCCGGGTCCCGACCGTTATGCCTGCGGCACCGCACGTACTCCCTCCGTGCCGCGCCGCAGACCTGCCTCTTCCGCTCGATGTCGGCCGACCACCAGTGGACCCTTCTCCTGTCTGTCCACCGCCGAGCCCTTGGCATGCAGGCGTCACACACAGCTGTGAGGGCCCTGCGCATGCGTCCAGCGAGCTCCTCGGCGGTGGCACCCTCCGAGACTCGGGGGTAGGCCCACCGCTGGACTATGGCAGCCTCCTCCGCTAGCTCCTGGTCCATTCGCGTCAAGGCCCAACGTGGGAAGTGACTGGGCCCCCTAGGAGGAGCCGCCCGACCTGATGGAGTAGAGACGCTAAATCGGACATACCTATGGTCCGATAGCGTCTCCACCCCGGCTTCGACCCTCCAGTCCGTGATCCTGCGCGCAACAGCGGGGGTGGCGAATGACATGTCCACCACGGACCCCCCCAAGTGCCGCACGCAGGTGTGGACCGCTCCCCTATTCAGGAGGGTCAGACCGCACGTCAGGGCCCACGACTGGACGACCCTCCCTCTGGGGTCAGTTGCCGGGTTTCCCCACTCCCTCGCCTTGGCGTTCAGGTCCCCGAGCACCACCGCGTGACCCGACGACCACCTATTAATGGCAGCTCTGACGGAGTCGAGATACACCTCGAACTCCGCCAGGGACCGGTTGGGGGAGAAATACGTGCCTAATAACACGTATCCCCCCCAATTCGCCACCACATAGCCAGCTCCCCTCTCTAAAGTTGAGAGGGGAGTGTCCGAGCTGATCCTCGACACTATTGCCACTAGACCATTTAAGTCCGCAGCCCAGTGAGACCTCGGGGGAACGTAGTAGGGCTCACAGGCCACCGCCACGTTCACCTCCCACTCCGCCATGGACTGCAGGAACAGATCCTGAGCCGCGGCAGAGTGGTTTAGGTTCGCCTGGAGGAAGTTAACATGTCGTTCTAGATTCATTCCGACATGTTAGCTTCCTCCTGCGCCGCCTGGCGTCCTACCTCTCTGTTGGTGGCTGAGGCCCTTTCAGCCACCTTTCCGTTCGTGCGGGGGGGGTTACAATCCCCTCCTCCCATCATATGCCCAGACGGCTTGCCGGCATCAGCACACACCGCGCACCTCACCGCCGCCGTGCACTCCCTCATCACGTGGCCCCTTTGGCCACAGCGGAAGCACAGGCCCGTGCGGTCCACCCTCGATGGGCACATGGCCCTCACGTGGCCGAGGCCCATGCAGCGGAAACAGCGCATGGGGCGCTCCTGCATGGCCTCCACCCTGGCCGAGCCCCACCCGATCTTAACGGCAGCAGCATCGGCCAACAGCTTCGCCACCCTCACTGGGCAACTAATTAGCACCGCCCCCATCCCTCTCGGACCCGGTCGCACCTCCTTTGCCCTAACTAGGGCCTCCGCGCATCCCCCAGCTCTGGCCACTGCGGCCACCACCCTCTCCTTGGTGACCGAGTCATTAAGATCCGTGATGCGCAGCATCGCTGACATCACGGGCCTGGCGACATCAGCCACCCCCTCCAGCGCCGAACGGAGCTTCTCGGCCAGCTGGTCGGCCTTCTCCTCTGTCTGCCCCTTCGGCAGCTCCAGCACCCTGGCTCCCGTGGCAGCGCGGCGGAACTTGAGGGAGTCTATCCCAAGCTCCTGCAGATCCACCCTCTCTTCCGCCCTTGCCAAGATCTGGCTGTAGGACGCCCCCGCAGCCCCCGCATCCTCCCGCATGGTAATCACCACTGCGGAAGTGCGAGGGGGAGTGAGCTTCGGCTTAGCCGGAGCCGTCTCCCGAGTCCTCGGAGCAGCCGAGACGTTTGGGGACGTCGCCGGGGCTCTCTTCTTCTTCCCCTTCTTGGGCCGGGTGACGGGTGTGAACCCGTCCTCTTCCTGGCTGCTGCTCGGTACAGCCGCAGGAGTCACCACTGGCGGTGTGTGGTCCGGGGTTTGGGAGATATTGCTCCCCCCTACCGACCTTCCCGTCGGCTTCGCCCTCACCATTGAAGGACCCGGTCTAGCCCTCACCGGACCCTCCACCTCCGACACGGTGGTAGCCACCTGCCGCCTCCGATCCGCGGCCAATGGGGGGCGATGCACCACCGCCGGCAGCAGCCGCTCCTCGATGCCAGCCAGCTTGGCATCCACCATCTCCCCCACCGATAGAACAATGGAGCGCCGGAGCTCTTCCATCATGCCGCCATCGAACACGGGCGGAGGAGGCGGTGGCGGTGACTTTTTAGCGGCCGTCATCGAGGACCTCATGTCCTCGAACTCCCGCCGGTGAGCCACCAATTCCGCCTTAAGCGCGTCGATCTCCTTACGAAGGAGACCGTTATCCCTCCGGAGACGACGCGAGTCATCCTGCTCCGGCCGCGCCGCCAGAACGTCCACAATCTCCTGAAGACTAGCCGCTGCGGTCTTCAGCCTCTTAACCAAGGGCCCCTGCAGATGCCCCGACTTTTTTGCGACCTCCACTATGCTGGCCGCACTCTGGCCGGCAAGCGCCCGGAGCTCCTCGGTGGGGAGGCTTTCCACATCAAGGCCTTCCGCCACAATGGGGCTGAGGACGACCACCGGCTCTTTGCGGAAAGCTCTGGCCTTCAACGCTCGGTCCAGAGCCTCCTCCCTGTCCTCCTCCTCTGCCTTTCGCAGTTCCGCCCTAGCGCGGGTGATCCCCGTGCCCCTCTTAGCACCTGCCGCCTTCCCACGACGGGCAGACGCTATCTTCGGCTCTAGCACCATCGAGTCAGTGTCCGAAGCGGAAAACTCCGACTCCGCCACCTTCTCATGGCGCCTCTTCTCCCCTCCTTTGGAGATACCTGGAGTGGAGTCCATGTCTGACTCCATTCCACCCCCCTCAGCAAGCCCAACCGGGCAACAGTCCAACAAAGCCAATACGCAAGCAATTCAGAGCCAGTATACAAGCAAAAGTCGTTAAGAAAAAGAAATCCAAGTTTTGGCCCTAATAAGGGCCCTTTACCTCTTCTAACAACACCCCTCTAAAACAAGAAAACTCCTCCGAAGCCAACGAAAACCCTCTGAAAACTTTGGTAAAGTTTTCAACTGGTAAAGTTTTTGGTAAAGTTTTCAACTAGCAATAATCGCACCTCGGATTAACCTCATCGGTTACGATATTGCCTCAACTCAACCTAACCTAACCTAACCTAACCTAACCTAACCTAACCGACCGCTACCTGAAAAATAAAACTTCTCATTAGCTACCTCAAATACTTACCTCGCTGTGCGTCCACACTCCCGTAGGATCTCCTGCAATTTTGGTGCCATTCAATTTCAATTCAATTGTCATTTTCGTAGGTTTTATTCGTAATTTAGATTAATTTTCAGTTTTTTCGCCCCCCTCAACATTTTAGTTCTGAATTTTTTACCGTAGTTCAGCTTTTCGCAACCCCCTCGCTGAGACGCGTCCGACGACGTGCCGCACGTGGGGATAGCTCGCCAAAAATTTCAATTTTCATACAAACCTTGTGTTGCTTCACGCAAAATCCTCCTAAGCCCGGCGCCGCCCGTAGAACATCACCGCTACCTGAAAAATAAAACTTCTCATTAGCTACCTCAAATACTTACCTCGCTGTGCGTCCACACTCCCGTAGGATCTCCTGCAATTTTGGTGCCATTCAATTTCAATTCAATTGTCATTTTCGTAGGTTTTATTCGTAATTTAGATTAATTTTCAGTTTTTTCGCCCCCCTCAACATTTTAGTTCTGAATTTTTTACCGTAGTTCAGCTTTTCGCAACCCCCTCGCTGAGACGCGTCCGACGACGTGCCGCACGTGGGGATAGCTCGCCAAAAATTTCAATTTTCATACAAACCTTGTGTTGCTTCACGCAAAATCCTCCTAAGCCCGGCGCCGCCCGTAGAACATCACCGCTACCTGAAAAATAAAACTTCTCATTAGCTACCTCAAATACTTACCTCGCTGTGCGTCCACACTCCCGTAGGATCTCCTGCAATTTTGGTGCCATTCAATTTCAATTCAATTGTCATTTTCGTAGGTTTTATTCGTAATTTAGATTAATTTTCAGTTTTTTCGCCCCCCTCAACATTTTAGTTCTGAATTTTTTACCGTAGTTCAGCTTTTCGCAACCCCCTCGCTGAGACGCGTCCGACGACGTGCCGCACGTGGGGATAGCTCGCCAAAAATTTCAATTTTCATACAAACCTTGTGTTGCTTCACGCAAAATCCTCCTAAGCCCGGCGCCGCCCGTAGAACATCACCGCTACCTGAAAAATAAAACTTCTCATTAGCTACCTCAAATACTTACCTCGCTGTGCGTCCACACTCCCGTAGGATCTCCTGCAATTTTGGTGCCATTCAATTTCAATTCAATTGTCATTTTCGTAGGTTTTATTCGTAATTTAGATTAATTTTCAGTTTTTTCGCCCCCCTCAACATTTTAGTTCTGAATTTTTTACCGTAGTTCAGCTTTTCGCAACCCCCTCGCTGAGACGCGTCCGACGACGTGCCGCACGTGGGGATAGCTCGCCAAAAATTTCAATTTTCATACAAACCTTGTGTTGCTTCACGCAAAATCCTCCTAAGCCCGGCGCCGCCCGTAGAACATCACCGCTACCTGAAAAATAAAACTTCTCATTAGCTACCTCAAATACTTACCTCGCTGTGCGTCCACACTCCCGTAGGATCTCCTGCAATTTTGGTGCCATTCAATTTCAATTCAATTGTCATTTTCGTAGGTTTTATTCGTAATTTAGATTAATTTTCAGTTTTTTCGCCCCCCTCAACATTTTAGTTCTGAATTTTTTACCGTAGTTCAGCTTTTCGCAACCCCCTCGCTGAGACGCGTCCGACGACGTGCCGCACGTGGGGATAGCTCGCCAAAAATTTCAATTTTTTGCCCGCCCACCCACCCAATCGAGGCTTGGCCACATAGATTCAGCTCTAAAAGCATATCATCCATATAAATCTCGTCCGTTTTAACCTTTTTGCAGATCGTTCTTTCTTTTCACACTTAGTAAATTAGTTATTTACAATGTTCACGACACCGCCGGTACGCCGGCCTCCAAAAATTAGAATCGCGAGCCAGGATGCTCCGTCAGATAGTAACAAATTGAAAGTTACCACCCAACCTGCACCCTATATCCCAGCGGGCCAACGCCTTACGCTCAAAGTGACACAGGAGGTACCTCCCCTCCCTGCCACTGCCGATGGGATAAGATGTACTGACTCCTTTGCTGCCGTTCTTCAAACGCTCTCTCAGGCCATAAGCCAGACAATCAAGGACGCGAAGAGTGTCACCGTCGCTAACAAGCGATTCATCATCCTAGCTGCGGAGGAGATTGAGAGGGCAACGAAAATGTTACCAGAGCTGCTGGAAGGGTCATCGCTGCCATCTCAAACTATTCCACAGTCCTCACCACTTGCACGCTCACCCCAGCCTTCATATTTGTTGACTGAGTCCACTCCCCCTTCACAACTGTCAGAGGGTACTGCCTCGGTCGGCTTAGACGACATCAAGAAGCAGATCACTGAGATGCAACAAGGCATGACTCATCTCCTCAACAACATCTCCGAGGACGTCGCGGAAATAAAAGTACGCCAGGAGCAACCACCACCACAGCGCACTTACGCCGCTACGCTCAGCCTCCCCACTCAAACCAGACATGCGCTTGCTGCTGCATCGCAGAACACTAACGCAGTTCCAATTTCCAAACCGGCAATTATAGTTACACCCCGTTCCACTGAATCCACTCATCAGCAGGTAATCCAATCGTGGCGTAAGAACCTTTCATTCCGCGACACAAACTTTGCCCCATCTAAAATCAAACCGGTCTCAAACAACAAACTTCGCGTAGAATTCGACAACACCGCCCAAAGAGATGAGACTCTCAAAAAACTAAAAAATGTCACTGAAATTTCAGCTGAACCAGCCCAAAAACTAAAGCCCATGGCCGTCCTCAAGGGCATCTCTATTGACGTCCCATGCGAAGAACTGACCAAAATCATCATCGGTCAGAATGATGAAATCCGCAACATCTGCTCCGAACCTGAAGACTTAAAGTTCCGATTCAAAAGAAATAACAAAAGAGAACATCTATACAACGCAGTTTTCATCACCACCCCCACCGTATGGAGAAAACTCATGGAAATTCAACGGGTTAACATTGACCACCAAAAAGTACATGTCGAGAACTTCTGTCCACTACTGCAATGTTACACTTGCCTAACATTTGGTCACACTAAAAACAAATGCACATCCACCACCAAAGCCTGCTCTCACTGCGCTTCAGTGAGCCACACCTATGCTACCTGCCCGAAAAAAGACGATAAAACCGCGACCCAATGCTACAATTGCTCCACCCACAATCAGAAACTCAATCTTAAAAATTCCACAAACCACTCAGCTACATCGAACATGTGTCCGAGATTGACACTCGCGATGGAAAATGTTAAGAACATCACCGACTATGGATATTAATAGCAATAGAAATAATCAGGGACTCGGTATCCTACAGTGCAACATTGGACGTGGAAGACAAAGTCAACACGAATTCCTTCATTTTTTCATGAATAGCAACCATAAAATTGCACTCATCACTGAACCGTATGTAGGAGCCCAAACCACTTTTAAAAATCCGCTTGGATGCCAGACCTTCCAATTTTCTCAAGGTATAGACAGAACCAAAGCATGCATTGTAGTTAGGCCCGATGCCGGAGCTGTAATAGGAATGACGCAATACTCTACACCAAATTTAAGCATCATACAACTAACAAAAGCCAAGCAAAAAACATTCATCTGCAGTGTATACGTAGAACCCAACCAAGACAACGCCGACACACTCAATCACTTGGATTACTTTCTTCAATGCAATAGAGGCTCACAGTTTATAATCGGTGGTGATTTCAATGGCTGGCATACTGCCTGGAACTCATCTACCAGCAATAGAAGAGGTCAAGACGTCATGAACTTAATAATATCCAATGACCTGGAAATTTGCAATGAAGGCTCAACTCCCACATTTGAGACAATCACTCACAACATGCCCAGAACATCCATAATAGATCTAACTCTGGTCTCAGGTAACCTAGCACAAAAAGTAACTGATTGGCAAGTTAACATGGATGTATGTCCCAGCTCGGAGCACAACGCCATTCAATTTCACATTTCCAGATCAGCAATTAAAAAACAGACAAATCCGAAATTATCAACATATAAATACAATACCAAACTCGTTGACTGGGAACAGTTTAAATCAAATCTAATTAGCGAAATGGAACTAGCAAACATGAGCACAACTAACGTCAATGCACTTAACCAGGAACAGTTAGAAACATATGTAGTTAATGTCACCCAAACTATCAACAAAACCTGTACAGATACATTCAATTCAAGTAAAAGCTCCAAGAAATATAATCCCTGGTGGAGTGATGAGTTAGAACAACTAAAAAGGAAGGTTATTAGCATGCATCATAAAATACAATCTTTACATCGTCGCGGCATCACACTAGACACTGAACTCATCAACGCACGCAATCAGTTAAAACAAGAATATGCAGATGCCATTAATTACGCTTCAACTAAGAATTTTCGCGAGTTTTGTAACAAACAAGGAAAAGAGGACGTGTGGTCTCTTACCAACCGCCTATTGAAAATGGCCCCGCAACCAAAACCACCGACAACACTCAAAATTGACGGCCGCTTTACAAGCACCAGTCTTGAGACAGCTGATGCCTTATTGCATAAATTCTACCCCGACGACACTCCGGACACGCTAGCGAACCATCAACGCACTCGAGCTGCTGTCTTAACAACACCCAACACTAACGACGACAAGCCGTTCACAGAAGAGGAAGTCCTAAACAGCCTTAGATCAATGAACCCCAACAAGGCACCTGGTCCAGATCACCTTACATCAGATATCTGCTTACAGTTCGCTGAATGCTATCCAACACTTATAACCTCAATTATGAACCGTTGCATCGAACTATCATACTTTCCAACCAGCTGGAAAGAGGCGTTCGTCAAAATTCTCCCCAAACATAATAAATCAGATTACACAGACGTTTCTTCCTATCGTCCAATAGGCTTAATCAACGTATTTGGAAAAACATTAGAAAAACTCATCATCAAACGACTTTCTTTTCACCTACAAACTAATAACCAACTCAACCCACGCCAATATGGATTTAAGGAACAAAAATCTACCATAGACGCTCTCCATTCTGCAATAGATAAAATCAAAGAAGCCAAACGTGATGGACCACTCGCCATCGCGGTCTCTCTGGACATTCAAGCAGCTTTCGATAATGCCTGGTGGCCTGCGCTCTTCCAAAGATTAAAACGCACCCAATGCCCAAAAAACCTGTATAGAATCATACAAAACTATACCGAAAATAGACGAGTCACACTAAACTATGCGGACGCATCCACCTCCAAACCCTTAACACGAGGTTGCATACAAGGTTCAGTATGTGGTCCTACATTTTGGAACCTTATACTGGACGAACTACTAGAGATCTCTCTACCAACCAGCTGCCACATCCAAGCTTTTGCTGACGATGTGCTGCTCGTTGTGAAAGCCAGCAGTGTACCACAGCTTGAACAACTTACCAACAATGCTTTACAGCAAATCCTTGAATGGGGAGCCAAGGTCAAACTACAATTTGGCCCACAAAAAACCCAGCTGCTGGCCTTCTCACCGAAAGCCAAAACGGCTAAAATAAAAATGAATTCAGAACCATTGCAATTCGTACCACACACAAAATTACTTGGAGTCATTTTAGACGATAAATTAAAATTCATACAGCACGCAAATCATGTCATCACAAAAGCTCAAAAATTATATAAAAATCTATGCAGAATAATCCGGCCCACTTGGGGCATACACTCTGACAACGTTATTACCCTGTACAAACATGTAATAGAACCTACAATCACCTACGCGTCCGGAATATGGGGAACCGCAACCAACTACAAATGCGTACAAAAGAATCTCCTATCACTGCAAAGAGGTTTTGCTATCAAAGCAATCCGTGGGTTCAGAACCATCTCAACAGTCGCGGCGATCTCCCTTGCGGGTTTTACACCCCTCCACCTCAAAGTCAAGGAAGTATATGATACTGAACAAATAAGGATAACGGGACAAACACCTCACTTACCAGTAAACATAACTCTCGAAAGGTTGGCCTCTCCGGCCTCTCTCCTCCACCCAGCAGACCGAACTCAATTAAAATTTGAAAACGCGACGACACAGGCTGAAATTGATAGCATCTGCGGCAACCAAACACTTCAAATATACACAGACGGTAGTCGACATGATGAGGACAAGGTCGGAGCGGCCTTCGTCGTGTGTACACCAAGCGGCGAAATCACATACACTAAAGAATACAAATTACACAGCTCATGTTCAGTTTTTCAAGCAGAGTTACTAGCTATAGAGGGGGCTTGCCGATGGATTAATAGCAATAACAACAATACCAACTGCTCAGCAATTCTCTCGGACAGCATGTCTGCGCTGTTAGAGATAGGGCGCTCGGACTCCACAAATCCTTTCGTGGTCAGCATCCACACACTCCTGCACCAAATTCCCAATGCGGTCAGGTTTGTGTGGGTGAAGGCTCACATTGGATTGCGGGGCAACGAGGCGGCAGACATGGCAGCTAAACACGCGGCAACTCTCAACAGGCCCCCGGACTATCTCAACTTCCCATTCAGCTTCGCTAAATATAAAATCAAACAGCACATCGCAGAACTAAGTGAAACCTTCTATCATGAAGCGGAACAAGGCGAACACACAAGACGTACTCTGGCGAGCCTCAACGCCATAGCGGAACTCTGGTCTGTAACCAAACCTAGCTTTAGCCTCACCCAGATTCTCACCGGTCACGGTTACCACCGCCAATACCTTCACAGGTTCAAAATAATAGACACTGACAAATGTCCATGCGACGATAACGTCATTCAAACAATAGATCATCTATTAAAAGACTGCCCACGCTATGAGAGACAAAGGATGGAGCACATCACTCTATGTAACTTCCAGGAAGTCGATCCATTTGTAATCAATGAATTAACAAAGAAAATATCATGCCTAAAATCATTCGAAAAACTTACCGAACGAATAGTCTCTACTCTAAAAGAGTATAACAACACGTAAATCAATCTGTAAAATAAAAACACTCAATCGTTAATGACTAAAATAAGCAACTCAACTACACTAACTAACTAGCTAACTAACTAACTAACTAACTAACTAACTAACTAACTAACTAACTAACTAACTAACTAACTAACTAACTAACTAACTAACTAACTAACTAACTAACTAACTAACTAACTAACTAACTAACTAACTAACTAACTAACTAACTAACATACTAACTAACTAACTAACTAACTAACTAACATACTAACTAACTAACTAACTAACTAACTTACTTACTAACTAACTAACTAACTTACTAACTAACTAACTAACAAACTATAAAATTGTAAAATAAAAACAAAATAGCAAATAAAAGTCAACAATCAACTTTCACACGACTTCTGATTTCGTATCCCAATAGCGAAATCAGAAGGCGATAAATATCAAACTCTGAAATCCTCTAGCTATAATAATAGTTAGAGGCCGCAAAAAAAAAAAAAAAAAAAAAAACCTAACCTAACCTAACCTTTTTTTTTTTTTTTTTTTTTTTTTTTTTTTACAAGGGGAAATGCGTTACGCATCCCCTCTCGCCCGGGGGGACGAGAGGGGTATGTGGGACTCCCCGGCAGAGTGCCGGTATACCCACTAAAACCCCTTGGTGTGTCACACAATCGCAATGCCGAGGTCACGGGTACGCGGGACGCATTCTTCCGCGACCTCGGCGCGACGACGGCCTCGTCAGGCCTCCTCTTCGGCCAACAGGCCAGGTGCTGTGTTGGCACACTTCCAACACAGCACCTCATCACGAGCCCTATGCGGAACGGCGGACTCCCCCGAGTCCGCCGCCCGGGCTCTCATCGACGACCACTATCCCGTGGCCATCGGGGTCTCCAGCGCGGTCTCTCCAGCCGCCGCAGGACGGGCTGGCTGCGACTGGACCTTGGTCCTGGCCGCAGCCCTAACCTTACCACCCCTCTTTGCGGGTCTTGCGCCGGCGCAAGCCCGCCCGCCCATTTTATGCCCGGCAGGTTGTTTCGCCGCGGCGCATACTAAGCAGTGCGGCGCGGCGCTACAACCCCCGGACTTATGGTCGGGTTTGCCACAGCGGAAACAGATGTCCCCGTAATCGACCTCTGCGGTACACTGCTCCCTAACATGCCCCAAGGTGAGGCACTTGAAGCACCGCAGAGGTCGCCTCTCTAGCATCATTCGATGCACCGTCGACCACCCTATGAGAAGGCGATCGACGGCCATGATCCGCTTGGCCGCGGCAATTGGGCAGCTGACCAGGACTGTGCCGAGGCCGGATTTGCCCCGGCGCACCTCCCCCACATCCATCGAGTTGGGAGAACACTCGCCAACTCGTTCGAGCTCATCCCAAACGTCGAATTGACCGACTGAGTCGTCCAGACCCGAGATGCGCAGAGTTACGCACTTCTCCGGCCTGGAGACCCAGACATCATCCTCGTTGAGGGCCTCCCGCAGCTTTTGAGCCAGCTGGTCGGCCTTTTCGCCGCTGGTGGAACCGGGCAGCACCAAGAGGCGCGCCCCTGTCGCAGCCTTTTTAAAACCTAGGGACTGGATGCCCAGGCTCCCTAGGTCGACCTTCTCCTTGGCCAGCATGAGGATGCGGGCGTAGGTGATGCCCCTTTTCTCAGCGTCGGGCTGTAGTTTTAAGGCTACAGCCGACGTGGTAGGGGGCTTCAGCTTCGGCTTTTTCGCCTTTTTCGGCCTCGCTGGCCGACTGGCCGGCTGGCGGGCGGGAGCTGAGCCCTTGGCGGGCTTGGCCTTTCGCCGGGAGACCACTGTCCAACCCTCACTAGTGGGTGTCGGTGGTACCGGGCCACTCGCTTCTCCCTGCACGGGATTAGCCGCCGTGGCCTGTCTCCTCTTCTTGGGCCCCTTCCTTCCCTTCGTTCCTTCCCGCGGAACAGTGGGACGGACTGGTCCGGAGACCGGAGCCGCATCTTGCGCCATAGGTGGGGCCGGAGCCGCATCCTGCGCCATAGGTGGGGCCGGTTGAGTGACCGGCCCAGCCTTTTTCCTAGGGGCAGCCCGTGGGGCAGCCCTGGTTAAGACCCCAGGATTTGGAGTCTCTGTCTCGTCAATGCTGGCCCTGTCAAATGCCAGCGGAGGGCGTAAACGCCTCTCCGGCAGCAATCTGTCCGCCAGGCCCTCTATCCGAGCGTTGATCATGTTCCCCACCGCCTCGATTATCGAGCGTTTCATCTCCTCGGGCTCATACGGAGCATTCGAGGGATGGGGAGCCATGTTCTCTGCTTGGCGTTCTTGCGTCCGCCGCAAGTCAGCCCGTAATGTGGCTAACTCGCCGCGGAGCTCGTTCACCTCCGCTTTGAGGCGGTTGTTGTCAGCCGCCAGTTTCGTTGTCTCTACGGAGACCGAAGATCTACTGAGCGCCTCAACGGCGTCTTTGATTGTGGCCGCCGCATCTTTGAGGGCCCTTACGTAGGTGCCCTTAAGATTCGACGACTTGCCGGCGACTTGAGTGATCACATTCACCTGCTGGAGAACCTGATCCCTCAATTCGCCGGCCGTCAGTCCCTCTTCAGCCGAGGTTTCGGAGAGGCGAGTCGACCTCAGAAGATAGGACTCCCGTGCCAACTCCGCCACCTCCTTCTCAGCTTGGAGCTCCATCGCCGCGCGCTCCGCGGCGACGAGCTCGGCCTTAGCCTGGGCCAGACCGACATACTCTCCGGTCGTCGGTGGCCTTCCTCTTCCTCGGGGGGCGCCGGTGCACTTCGGGACAGCGTGGATTTCACTCCCGCTGCCCGACCGTGACCGGTCTGCCCCCAGAGATTCCTTTTTTGGAAGGAAGCGTCCCGCTGAGTCCCTTGCTTGAGCAGGGGAGGAACGTCCTCGTCCGCCTTTTCCAAGCCGCACCTTAAGTGCGGGGCGGGTGTCACTGTCTGACGAGCTAGCGCTCAAGTCGACATCCTTGTTTCGTCTTGGGCGTTTACGCCCATCCTTTCGTGGTTCGTCCGTGCTGTCTGGTCTCGAGGCTATGGAGACGTCAGTGTCAGACATTGCCGACTCCATATCCTCGGACCGCATCGCCTCTTCATAGGCGGCCATCCACTCCTTCTGCGCTTCCGCAGCAGAAACTTCCTCCTCGCTTGCAGAGCAAGCCCTCTTTCCTACGTCAAAAACCAATCGCAATGCTTGTCCGTTATTCGCGCCAGAGTCGTCAGTTGCACTTGCGTGCAAGGTATTGGGTGCCCCCCCCGTATACGTGGGGCGATCAGAACCCGAGGGCTCCGTAAGGGCTTTTTGTCCAGCCGCTTTCGCGACTGGTACCCTCCCGGGGAGTTTTTTGTCCTTTACCTTATTTTCCATTTTTTGTTTGCCTTGGTTTTTATACTGGCCAAGGCACCCAGTTTCCCCTCCCCCCCAGCGCTAATGACGGGGTTTAGCCCCCCCGCCTGCCAGCCTATCGGCACGCTCGACCTTCAGCATTGGGCATCTTTCATACATCACGCAATCAATTCATCCTTTCACCCACACTTATAAATATATACATATATATATAATACACCCCCCTGCGCCACTGACGACGCCCCCGTGATTTTTGCAAGTGGTTATCTCCACCGGAACGACATGGGAAATTGTGAAGGAAAGGAAAAAGGATAGAGCAAGTCTGCATCGCCAGTCAACTCTCAGAAGAGAGAAGTACCGGGAGCAGACAAGCCCTTTGAGGATATGGGAGAGGACAGGGAATAAGGAAGCCCGGTGGCGGCCGGAGCCGCGTGCACTTGGCAAACACACCGCGCCTTGTCAGACCATTCGCCATCGTAGACAATACACCTAGGTGACCTAGGAGATTATCATACGATGCCCAGGGTGCACCGGCCCCTCCCATTGCCGTTCCTCTGGACGTATCCTCGGGACTGACAATGGGGGAGGCACACGAGGAGGTTGTCTGACATAGCACCCCAACCTAACCTAACCTTTTTTTTTTTTTTTTTTTTTTTTTTTTTTTTTTTTACAAGGGGAAATGCGTTACGCATCCCCTCTCGCCCGGGGGGACGAGAGGGGTATGTGGGACTCCCCGGCAGAGTGCCGGTATACCCACTAAAACCCCTTGGTGTGTCACACAATCGCAATGCCGAGGTCACGGGTACGCGGGACGCATTCTTCCGCGACCTCGGCGCGACGACGGCCTCATCAGGCCTCCTCTTCGGCCACCAGGCCAGGTGCTGTGTTGGCACACTTCCAACACAGCACCTCCTCACGAGCCCTATACGGAACGACAGACTCCCCCGAGTCTGCCGCCCGGGCTCTCATCGACGACCACTATCCAGTGGCCATCGGGGTTTCCGGTGCGGGCTCTCCGGCCGCCGCAGGGCGGGTTGGTTGTGCCTGGACCTTGGTTCCGGCCGCAGCCCTCCGTCCCCTTCCTCCTCTCCTTGCGGGCCTTGCGCCGGCGCAAGCCCGCCCGCCCATCTTATGCCCGGCAGGTTGTTTCGCCGCGTCGCATACTAAGCAGTGCGGCGCGGCGCTACAACCCCCGGACTTATGGTCGGGTTTCCCACAACGGAAACAAATGTCCCCGTAGTCGACCTCTGCGGTACACTGCTCCCTAACGTGCCCCAAGGTGAGGCACTTGAAGCACCGCAGAGGTCGCCTCTCCAGCATCGTTCGATGAACCGTCGACCACCCTATAAGAAGGCGATCGACGTCCATGATCCGCTTGGCCGCGGCAATTGGGCAGCTGACCAGGAGTGTGCCGAGGCCGGATTTGCCCCGGCGCACCTCCCCCACTTTCATGGATTCGAGGGAACACTCGCCCACCCGCGCGAGCTCGTCCCAAGCCTCGAATTGACCGACCGAGTCGTCCAGGCCCGAGATGCGCAGAGTTGCGCTCTTCTCCGGCCTGGAGACCCGGACGTCTTCCTCGTTGAGGGCCTCCCGCAGCTTTTGAGCCAGCTGGTTGGCCTTTTCGCTGCTGGTGGAACCGGGCAGCACCAAGAGGCGCGCCCCTGTCGCAGCCTTCTTAAAACCTAGGGACTGGATGCCCAGGCTCCCTAGGTCGACCTTCTTCTTGGCCAGCATGAGGATGCGGGCGTAGGTGATGCCCCTTTTCTCAGCGTCGGGCTGTAGTTTTAAGGCTACAGCCGACGTGGTAGGGGGCTTCAGCTTCGGCTTCTTGGGCTTTTTGGCCTTAACTGGTCGGGTGACCGGTACAGGGCCCGCAGTAGGCTTTTTCTTCCTCTTCCTCTTTTTCCGGGAAACCGTCGTCCAGCTCCCAGCTGTGGGCGGTTCCGATGGCAAATTGCCAGGCTCCTCCAATGGCAGATTTGCCTTCTTCTTATTGGCCGCTTTCCTCCCTTTCCCTCCTACCAAAGGAGTGGAGGTCGAGGGTCCAGAGGCAGCCGCAGCTTCCTCCGGCGCAGGCGCAGCCAACTGTGTCCTAAGCCTTGCCTCCCTCGGAGCGTGTCCGGGGGCAGCCTTCAGTGCAGCCCTAAAAGATGGGCTGGGCTGACTGGCCAATTCCTCGCCGTGAGTCCTATCCGAGGCGAGTGGTGGGCGTAGTCGCTTCTCTGGAAGCAACCTCCCCTCAATCGCCTCGAATCGGGCGTTTACCATGCCCCCCACCGCCTCAATTATCGAGCGCTGAAGCTGCTCGGGCTCAAAGGGAGCACTTGTGAGGGGTGGGGCATTTGTTGCCGCTTGGTATTCTTGAGTCCGCCGCAAGTCAGCCCGTAATGTGGCCAACTCGCCGCGGAGCTCAGAAAGTTCCGCTTTAAGGCGGTTGTTCTCAGCCGCCAGCCTGTTCGTCTCCGCTGAGACAGTACTCCTGCTCAGGCCCTCCACTGCGTCCTTGATGGTCGCGGCCGCGTCCTTCAGGGTCCGTACAAACGTCCCCTTCAGGTTGGAGGACTTAACGGCCACGTGCGAGATTAAGTCCACCTGCCGGAGTACTTGCTCCCGCAACTCTCCGGCAGTGGGACCCTCCTCCGAAGTCTCCGACAGACGACTCGGCCGCAACAGGTACGACTTTCGAGCCGCCTCCGCCACCTCCTTTTCGGCCTGCAATTCAAGCGCCTCGCGCTCTGCGGCAACATAGGCTGCCTTTGCCTGAGCCAACCCAACGTAGGCTCCGGTTGTAGGCGGCCTGCCTCGTCCTTTGGGTTCTTTCGAGATCACGTGGATTACCTCTTCACTCACACTGCTCGATCTTGACCTGTCACTGCACAGGGAACCCATCATCGAATCGTCCGTACGCTTTAAGAAGCGACCTTTGCTGTCTCTTCCTTGAGCGGGGGAGACTCGCCCTCGACTGCTTCTGCTAGCCGGCACTTTCGGTGCTGGGCGGTCCTCACCACTCGAGGAACTGCAGCTTATATCCTCATCCAGTTGGTGTCGCAATCGCTTGCGACCGTCTTTGCCAAAGTGTCTGTCACCAGACGCTCGACTGTCCGGTCTAGTGGCTATGGAGTCGTCATCCGAATCGGTCATCGACTCCACATCCACAGACTTCCCTGTGTCCCCTCTCGCGGCAAGCCGCATCAATTTAACAATAGGCACAGACATCCCAATGTCCGTGCATACTGCGCCAGTTAACGTTGCCGATCCACATGCAGAATCGTTTTTTGGTCCATTATTATCGCCTTGGTCATCGGTTGCACTTGCGTGCAAGGTGCTGGTTGCCCCCCCCGTATACATGGGGCGGCCAGAGCCCGAGGGCTCCGCGAGGGGTTTTTGTCCAGTCGCTTTCGCGACTGGTACCCTCCCGGGGAGTTTTAATGCCTTCACCTTTTGTTCCATGTTTGTGCCTTGTTTTTAACCAGGGCAAGGCCCCTGTTTCCCCTCCCCCCCAGCGCTAATGACGGGGCTTAGCCCCCCCGCCTTTCAGCCTATCGGCACGCTTGGACCTTCAGCGTTGGGCAGAGCCGGCAGTAACCTTTCTTCGCGGGCTGAGCACATCATTCATACATCACGCAATCATTTCATCCTTTCACCCACACTTATAAATATATACATATATATATAATACACCCCCCTGCGCCACTGACGACGCCCCCGTGATTTTTGCAAGTGGTTATCTCCACCGGAACGACATGGGAAATTGTGAAGGAAAGGAAAAGGATAGAGCAAGCCTGCATCTCCAGTCAACTCTCAGAAGAGAGAAGTACCGGGAGCAGACAAGCCCTTTGAGGATATGGGAGAGGAGAAGGAATAAAAGGAAGCCCGGTGGCGGCCGAAGCCGCGTGCACTTGGCAAACACACCGCGCCGTGTCAGACTATTCGCCATCGCAGACAATACACCCAGGTGACCTGGGAGATTATCATGCGATGCCCAGGGTGCACCGGCCCCTCCCATTGCCGTTCCTCTGGACGTATCCTCGGGACTGACAATGGGGAGGCACACGAGGAGGTTGTCTGACCTAGCACCCCAACCTAACCTAACCTAACCTAACCTAACCTAACCTAACCTAACCTAACCTAACCTAACCTAACCTAACCTAACCTAACCTAACCTAACCTAACCTAACCTAACCTTTTTTTTTTTTTTTTTTACGTGGGGAAATCCTCATGGATACCACACCGCCACGGGGGTGGCGGTGTGGTTATGCCGGACTCTTACCGGCTAAAACCCCACGGTGTACAGCTCGGTCGCAAGTGCCGAGGACGCGGGTACGCAAACTGCATTCTTCCGCGACCTCGACGCGACTGTGGCCTCTTCAGGCCTCCTCTCGGGGTGCGAGTTGTGGAGCACCCATTCCGCTATATGGCGCTGCGTTGGCACACTCAACGCAGCGCCCCCTCACGGGCCTCTGTGCTGAGCGACAGACTCCCCCGAGTCTGCCGCCCAGAGGCTCCTGTTAGGGAGGAAGGTTGCGGGCGTAAGCCTGCCTCCTCCGTCCGAGTCTGCGGCGGCGGATCGCCAGGTCGGCGATAGCCTCCCTGTCTCTCTCCGCGGCTTCTTTGTGGGACATTACGTCTTCGCTAAAGGCGATGAACGCGTCCCACGACCCCTCGCTGTCCACCATAGCGCGAGCCACAGCAGGCAGCGAGAGGTCGTCTCCCACAATAGCGCATAGTTCCTGGCGCTGGACTACCCAGGCTGGACACTCTTCCAGCGTATGCTGGGCTCTCTCCTCAGCGCATCCGTCACAATGGTGACATATTGCGCTCGGCTCCCTCCCAGCCACGCGCCACAGATACCTCCCGAAACAGCCATGTCCCGAGAGGATCTGCGTCGCCCGGAAGGTGAGGGAGCCGTGTCGCCTGTCCAACCACTGGTGGAGAATCGGTCGAATTGCCTCCACTGTTCTTTGGCCGGCACTTGGGTGCTCCAGCCTCTGACTCCACTCTTGGACTGCTCTTTGGCGCAGCACTCTTCTGCGCCCGCCCAATTCTTCCGGTGCCAGTAAATGGCCCCGGGCTCTTGCCTCCTCGCGCCACGTGTACAAGGACGCCAGAATACCGGCGTCCAAATCCCAGGGTAGGGAACATGCCAATAAGCACGCCGCCTCACCGGAGATCGTCCGATAGCCCCTTATGGCCCGGACAGCCAACACCCTCTGCGGTCTGCGCAAAAGCGCTAAACTCCGGCGATTCAGGGTGTCAGCCCACACGGGTGCTCCATAGAGAGCCATGGATCGCACGACTCCGGCGTATAAGCGACGGCAGGAGTCGTTAGGGCCGCCTATATTAGGGAGTAGCCTCCCGAGGGCTGCCGCTGCTCTCGTTAGTCTCGGGCCAAGCTGCTCAAAGTGCGCGCAGAAGTCCCATCGGCGATCGAGGACGAGGCCGAGATACCTCATGGTCGACTCGACGCCGATGCGGACTCCGCTCACAACTATGTGGGCATCTGCTGGTGGCGCATTCCGTGGCCCGTGAAAACACAGGGCCTCAGATTTGGTAAGAGCCACCTCCAGTCCCAGTCGCCGAATCCTTCCGACAACGTGAGCCGCTCCCGCAGTAGCGAGTATGGCGGCTCGACGGAAGTTGGCCCCGCGGGCTGTCACGAGGGTGTCGTCGGCATAACAGGTTACCTCGACACCTCGGAGATTAGAGCCACGCAGGACCCAGTCATATCCTATGTTCCACAGGAGTGGCCCTAAGACCGACCCCTGTGGAACTCCACATGTCACGTCCAGTTGTCCTTGCCCATTTTGACAAGGGTACGTCACTCCTCGCTCTGACAAGTAAGCCCCAATAACTCGGCGCAGGTAGAGTGGCACTCCATGAAACCGGAGCGCCTCCCTTATGCAAGCCCAGGGCAAGGTATTAAAGGCGTTGGCGATGTCAAGAGACACCGCCAAGACGACCTCACCCCGGGAAACCGCATCCTGCGCGAGGGACTTAACTCGCAGAACCGCATGAACGGTCGAGCGACCCCTGCGAAACCCAAACTGAGTGTCTGCCAAATCTGGCCCGACGCTCTGCAGGTGCTCGACGATGCGACCGGCTACCACTCTCTCAAAGAGCTTGCCCACCTCGTCGAGCAGCACAATCGGGCGATAGGCAGAGGGAGAGTCCACAGGACGCCCTTCCTTCCGCAGGAGGACGAGTCTGCCTGTCTTCCACCGCTGTGGAATTATGGCTTGAGCCAGACAGGCAGAAAACATCGCCCTCAGCCTCGGTTCCAGGGCGTCAAGGGCCAGAACCCACACTCGTCCAGGGATGCCGTCGGGGCCCGGCGCAACATTCTTGGCCTGAAGCCTCGAGATAGCCGCGCCAAGCTCCTCCGAAGTCACGTCCGGTACGTCACCAACCACTTCCACTTCCAGGCTGGGTGGAGCCATCGGGGGCGACGTGTGTTGTTCTCGGTGCGGGAACAATGCCGACACTATCTGCCCAACCAACTGAGGCTGGAGACTCTGCGTAAGTGGGGGAGCCCAGGGGCGAAGTTTATTCATCACCATCCTATAAGGCCGCCCCCACGGATCGCGGTCCAGTGAGGCCACAAACTCCTCACGGGCTTGGTCAATGGCCCGGGCAATTGCCGCCTGCAGAGAAGTCTTCGCCTGCCTATACGAGGTGTATAGTTCGGCCTCCAGAGCTTCATTTCTGCGCCGTCTTCTTCGGCATCTGGTGTACTGGCGCCTCGCCGCTACACACGACCTGCGCATTTGCGCGATCTCTGCGGACCACCAGTACACCTGACGCTTGGGAGGGAGACGTCTGGACCGGGACATGGACGCATCACAACACTGCGTCAAAGCGTCCCGGAACCATTCCGCCTCCTCCTCCACCACCAGACTTTCGGGCTCAGGCACCCAGGACATGATGATGGCCACCTCCTTGAGCAGCTCCTTGTCCAAGGTTTTAAGCTGCCATCGTGGGCTGTCCTCACTCACGGTCCGGCTCAGGCCAGTGGAGGTTACCGGGAGGGCGGAGATGTCAAACCGAATATATCGGTGATCGGACAGAGTCTCTTCGCCCTCGACCACTCTCCAGCCTCGGACACGGCGCGCCAGGGCAGCGCTTGCAAACGAAACGTCCACAATCGATCCACCCTGAAACCGCACGCACGTGTCTACCGATCCTCGATTGAGGACAGCCAACCCAATCTCAAGGAGCCACTCCTCCAGCACCCGGCCCCGCGCATCTGTCACGGGAGATCCCCACGCCGAGGATTTGGCGTTGAGATCTCCAGCGACTAGCACAGGGACAGGATGAACCTGTCGGATCAAGGCGCCCACCTGGTCCAGAAAGGACTCAAACTCGGCCATTGTCCTATTCGGGGAGAAGTACACCGATATGACCAGTACCTCCCCCAGCATGGCCGCCACGAAGCCAGGGCCACTCACGATGTCACTGAGTGGCGGGGCACCAGCAGCCGTTCGGCAAACTATCGCCGCCGTGCCTGTTTGATCCGCAGCCCAATTGCCACTCGGAGGGACAGAGTAAGGCTCCGAGATTACCGCTACTTGAATCATCCACTGCGCCATGCTCTGGAACAAAAGGTCCTGAGCTCTGACGCAGTGGTTGATGTTCGCCTGTAGGAAACCCAAGATGGCCATTGATTAATTAACAGCCATTTGAGTCCCCTCATCCCTAGCCTCGCTGGCATTAGGTTGGGCTGGCTGCTTCTGGGCCTTGGCTCCAGTTGCACCCTTCCCTCGTCTCCGTTTCTTGCCGGGCTTTGCCGCAGTGCAAGCCTTGCTACCGACCTTGTGGTCTGTAGGCTTTTTCGCCGCCGCACATACCAGGCAGTACGGCGCGGCGGAGCACTGGTTGGACTTGTGGCCCAGTTGGCCACAGCGGAAACAGGTGTTACCCCGATCGACCTCTGCGCTGCACCGTTCCCGGACATGACCATGTTCCAGGCACTTAAAGCAGCGCAGTGGTCGCGCCAGCAGCAGCCTGCGATGGACCGAGGACCATCCTATAAGGAGACGCTCTGCCTCGATGACTTTCTTAGCTGCACCAACGGGGCAGCTAACTAGCACCGTTCCGTAGCCAGTCTGTTCCCGGCGGATTTCTCCCACCTTAATGGACGCCACTGGACATTCTCCCACACGCGCAATCGCCTCAGCCACCTCCGGTTTGTCGACCGAGTCGTCCAGGCCCGAGATGCGCATCTCCGCGCATTTCTCGGGTCTGGAGACCCGGACGTCCTCTTCCTTGAGGATAAGCTTTAGCTTCTCCGCTAACAAGTTAGCTTTTTCGCCGCTTGTGGTCCCCGGCACTTCAAGGATGCGAGCCCCTGTCGCTGCCCTTCTAAACTTAAGTGCCTGGATACCCAGACTCGCAAGGTCCACCTCTTTCCGGGCCTCAGACAGAATGCCCGCATATGTCACTCCCCTGGCCACAGCTTCCGGCTGCAGTTTAATTACTACAGCCGAAGACTTGGGGGGGCGCAGCCTCGGTTTCGGTACCGGCTTCACCGGCTGGCCAGCTGGTTCCGGTCTCGTTGTGGGCTTGGCTTTACGCCGAGTCACCAACGTCCAGCTCTCGGTGTTGGATATCACCGGTGGAAGGCTCCGCGGCTCAGTTTGAGCAGGGTTCGCAGGCCTCGCCTGCTTCTTCCTTTTACCCCTTTTCCTTGGCCTCTTCCCTTCCTGCGGAACAGCGATGGGGGGGGCGGGATTCGCATCAGCAGCGGCTGGATTGGCAGTCGGCTGAGAGACCGACCTGGTCCATGTCCTCGGAGCAGCTCTAGAGGCAGCTTTCGGCACGGCCCTGCGAGTTGGAGAAGCCTGGCTTCCCGACACTTCTATGGTTGCCCTGTCAGAGGCTAACGGTGGGCGGAGGCGCTTCTCTGGGAGAAGCCTGCCTTCAAGTGCCTCAAACCTCGCGTTGACCATTGTCCCCACCGCCTCTATTATCGAGCGTTGAAGTTGCTCCGAGTCCGATGGAGCGCTCGAGGGAAATGGGGCTACTTCCATCTCTTGCTGTTGCTGAGTTCGTTGCAAGTCAGCCCGCAATGCGGCCAACTCGCCCCGAAGCTCAGCAACTTCCGACTTAAGGCGGCTGTTATCCACCGCCAGTTTCTTGGTCTCAGCCGAGACCGTGGTGCTGCTGAGTGCTTCAACAGCGTCCCTTATACACGCAGCCGCGTCCTTAAGAGTCCGTACGAACGTGCCCTTAAGGTTTTTGGACTTGGCAGCCACTTGGGTGATTATGGTCACCTGGTTGAGCACTTGCTCCCTAAGGTCCATTGCCGTGGGACCCTCATCTGATGTCTCCGAGAGGCGGCTCGGCCTCAGCTGATATGACTTTCGAGCCGCCTCCGCCACCTCCTTCTCAGCCTGCAGCTCCATCGCCTCCCGTTCTACCGCGATGAGCTCGGCTTTGGCCTTAGCTAGGCCGACGTACGCCCCCGTTGAGGGCGGTCTTCCTCTTCCACGAGCAGTGGAGCTTTTCAGGGAGGTTGCCGACCCTTCACTTCCACTGCCTGTCTTTGTCGCCTCCGGTCGTTTCAGGAAGCGGCCAATCTTGTCCCTCGCTTGCGCGGGGGACGAGCGCCCTCTTCCACTTTTCCCAGCTGGCACCTTCGGCGCCGGCCGGTCCTCTCCACCTGAGGAGCTAGAGCTCAACTCAATTTGTGAACCGTGTCGCGGGCGTTTTCGAACGTCCTTAAAGAACCTAGAAGGTTCACCATCCGACGCCCGACCGTCCGGTATCGCAGTTACGGAGACGTCCGAATCGGACATTGCCGACTCTACTTCTTCGAACTGCTCGCTTCCCCTCCTAGCGGCATGCCGCTCATCCACTATCACCGCAGACGTAGACTCCACCACGTCCTCACGTCTTGCACCAGTCAAATCCATCGATCCCCTGAGCGAGTCAGGTTGTCCGTTGAGATTGCCATTGTCCGTCGTTAATTTCTCCAAAGATATTTTTAAAATTTTTTCCATAGTTGAACCCACGAGTATGGGGGAAAGAATGTCCACCTGGCCAGAGACCCCTGTAACCAAGGCAACCCTATTTACTGCTGGAGGTCGGGAGGTATCCAGAGCAGGGGGGTTTTTTTACGAGGTTATCTCCTCAGCGCTAATGACGGGGCTTAGCCCCCCCGCCTTTCAGCCTATCGGCACGCTAGACCTTCGGCATTGGGCATCATTCATCACGCAATCACTCAATCACACAATCACCACTTCACCCATTCACCCACACTTATAAATATATACATATATATATAATACACCCCCCTGCGCCACTGACGACGCCCCTTTGATTTTTGCAAGTGGTTATCTCCACCGGAACGACATGGGAAATTGTAAAGGAAAGGAAAAAGGATAGAGCAAGTCTGCATCGCCAGTCCACTCTCAGAAGAGAGAAGTACCGGGAGCAGACAAGCCCTTTGAGGATATGGGAGAGGAGAAGGAATAAAGGAAGCCCGGTGGCGGCCGAAGCCGCGTGCACTTGGCAAACACACCGCGCCGTGTCAGACTATTCGCCATCGCAGACAATACACCTAGGTGACCTAGGAGATTATCATGCGATGCCCAGGGTGCACCGGCCCCTCCCATTGCCGTTCCTCCGGACGTATCCTCGGGACTGACAATGGGGGAGGCACACGAGGAGGTTGTCTGACCTAGCACCCCAAACGACCATAACCTAACCTTTTTTTTTTTTTTTTTTTTTTTTTTTACGTGGGGAAATCCTCATGGATACCACACCGCCACGGGGGTGGCAGTGTGGTTATGCCGGACTCTTACCGGCTAAAACCCCACGGTGTACAGCTCGGTCGCAAGTGCCGAGGACGCGGGTACGCAAAGCTGCATTCTTCCGCGACCTCGACGCGACTGTGGCCTCTTCAGGCCTCCTCTCGGGGTGCGAGTGGTGGAGCACCCATTCCGCTATATGGCGCTGCGTTGGCACACTCAACGCAGCGCCCCCTCACGGGCCTCTGTGCTGAGCGACAGACTCCCCCGAGTCTGCCGCCCAGAGGCTCCTGTTAGGGAGGAAGGTTGCGGGCGTAAGCCCGCCTCCTCCGTCCGAGTCTGCGGCGGCGGATCGCCAGGTCGGCAATAGCCTCCCTGTCTCTCTCCGCAGCTTCTTTGTGGGACATTACGTCTTCGCTGAAAGCGATGAACGCGTCCCACGACCCCTCGCTGTCCACCATAGCGCGAGCCACAGCAGGCAGCGAGAGGTCGTCTCCCACAATAGCGCACAGTTCTTGGCGCTGGACTACCCAGGCCGGACACTCCTCCAGCGTATGCTGGGCCCTCTCCTCAGCGCATCCGTCACAATGGTGACATATTGCGCTCGGCTCCCTCCCAGCCACGCGCCACAGATACCTCCCGAAACAGCCATGTCCCGAGAGGATCTGCGTCGCCCGGAAGGTGAGGGAGCCGTGTCGCCTGTCCAACCACTCGTGGAGAATCGGTCGGATTGCCTCCACTGTCCTTTGGCCGGCACTTGGGTGCTCCAGCCTCTGACTCCACTCTTGGACTGCTCTTTGGCGCAGCACTTTTCTGCGCCCGCCCAATTCCTCCGGTGCCAGTAAATGGCCCCGGGCTCTTGCCTCCTCACGCCACGTGTACAAGGACGCCAGGATTCCGGCGTCCAAATCCCAGGGTAGGGAACATGCCAGTAGGCACGCCGCCTCGCCGGAGATCGTCCGATAGCCCCTTATGGCCCGGGTAGCCAACACCCTCTGCGGTCTGCGCAAAAGCGCTACACTCCGGCGATTCAGGGTGTCAGCCCACACGGGTGCTCCATAGAGAGCCATGGATCGCACGACTCCGGCGTATAAGCGACGGCAGGAGTCGTTAGGGCCGCCTATATTAGGGAGTAGCCTCCCGAGGGCTGCCGCTGCTCTCGTCACTCTCGGGCCAAGCCGCTCAAAGTGCGCGCAGAAGTCCCACCGGCGATCGAGGACGAGGCCAAGGTACCTCATGGTCGACTCGACGCCGATGCGGACTCCGCTCACAACTATGTGGGCATCTGCTGGTGGCGCATTCCGTGGCCCGTGAAAACACAGGGCCTCGGATTTGTTAAGGGCCACCTCCAGTCCTAGTCGCCGAATCCTTCCGACAACGTGAGCCGTTCCCGCAGTAGCGAGTATGGCGGCTCGACGGAAGTTGGCCCCGCGGGCTGTCACGAGGGTGTCGTCGGCATAACAGGTTACCTCGACACCTCGGAGATTAGAGCCACGCAGGACCCAGTCATATCCTATGTTCCACAGGAGTGGCCCTAAGACCGACCCCTGTGGAACTCCACATGTCACGTCCAGTTGTCCTTGCCCATTTTGGCAAGGGTACGTCACTCCTCGCTCTGACAAGTAAGCCCCAATAACTCGGCGCAGGTAGAGTGGCACTCCATGAAACCGGAGCGCCTCCCTTATGCAAGCCCAGGGCAAGGTATTAAAGGCGTTGGCGATGTCAAGAGACACCGCCAAGACAACCTCACCCCGGGAAACCGCATCCTGCGCGAGGGACTTAACTCGCAGAACCGCATGAACGGTCGAGCGACCCCTGCGAAACCCAAACTGAGTGTCTGCCAAATCTGGCCCGACGCTCTGCAGGTGCTCGACGATGCGACCGGCTACCACTCTCTCAAAGAGCTTGCCCACCTCGTCGAGCAGCACAATCGGGCGATAGGCAGAGGGAGAGTCCACAGGACGCCCTTCCTTCCGCAGGAGGACGAGTCTGCCTGTCTTCCACCGCTGTGGAATTATGGCTTGAGCCAGACAGGCAGAAAACATCGCCCTCAGCCTCGGTTCCAGGGCGTCAAGGGCCAGAACCCACACTCGTCCAGGGATGCCGTCGGGGCCCGGCGCAACATTCTTGGCCTGAAGCCTCGAGATAGCCGCGCCAAGCTCCTCCGAAGTCACGTCCGGTACGTCACCAACCACTTCCACTTCCAGGCTGGGTGGAGCCATCGGGGGCGACGTGTGTTGTTCTCGGTGCGGGAACAATGCCGACACTATCTGCCCAACCAACTGAGGCTGGAGACTCTGCGTAAGTGGGGGAGCCCAGGGGCGAAGTTTATTCATCACCATCCTATAAGGCCGCCCCCACGGATCGCGGTCCAGTGAGGCCACAAACTCCTCACGGGCTTGGTCAATGGCCCGGGCAATTGCCGCCTGCAGAGAAGTCTTCGCCTGCCTATACGAGGTGTATAGTTCGGCCTCCAGAGCTTCATTTCTGCGCCGTCTTCTTCGGCATCTGGTGTACTGGCGCCTCGCCGCTACACACGACCTGCGCATTTGCGCGATCTCTGCGGACCACCAGTACACCTGACGCTTGGGAGGGAGACGTCTGGACCGGGACATGGACGCATCACAACACTGCGTCAAAGCGTCCCGGAACCATTCCGCCTCCTCCTCCACCACCAGACTTTCGGGCTCAGGCACCCAGGACATGATGATGGCCACCTCCTTGAGCAGCTCCTTGTCCAAGGTTTTAAGCTGCCATCGTGGGCTGTCCTCACTCACGGTCCGGCTCAGGCCAGTGGAGGTTACCGGGAGGGCGGAGATGTCAAACCGAATATATCGGTGATCGGACAAAGTCTCTTCGCCCTCGACCACTCTCCAGCCTCGGACACGGCGCGCCAGGGCAGCGCTTGCAAACGAAACGTCCACAATCGATCCACCCTGAAACCGCACGCACGTGTCTACCGATCCTCGATTGAGGACAGCCAACCCAATCTCAAGGAGCCACTCCTCCAGCACCCGGCCCCGCGCATCTGTCACGGGAGATCCCCACGCCGAGGATTTGGCGTTGAGATCTCCAGCGACTAGCACAGGGACAGGATGAACCTGTCGGATCAAGGCGCCCACCTGGTCCAGAAAGGACTCAAACTCGGCCATTGTCCTATTCGGGGAGAAGTACACCGATATGACCAGTACCTCCCCCAGCATGGCCGCCACAAAGCCAGGGCCACTCACGATGTCACTGAGTGGCGGGGCACCAGCAGCCGTTCGGCAAACTATCGCCGCCGTGCCTGTTTGATCCGCAGCCCAATTGCCACTCGGAGGGACAGAGTAAGGCTCCGAGATTACCGCAACTTGAATCATCCACTGCGCCATGCTCTGGAACAAAAGGTCCTGAGCTCTGACGCAGTGGTTGATGTTCGCCTGTAGGAAACCCAAGATGGCCATTGATTAATTAACAGCCATTTGAGTCCCCTCATCCCTAGCCTCACTGGCATTAGGTTGGGCTGGCTGCTTTTGGGCCTTGGCTCCAGTTGCACCCTTCCCTCGACTCCGCTTCTTGCCGGGCTTTGCTGCAGTGCAAGCCTTGCTACCGACCTTGTGGTCTGTAGGCTTTTTCGCCGCCGCACATACCAGGCAGTACGGCGCGGCGGAGCACTGGTTGGACTTGTGCCCCAGTTGGCCACAGCGGAAACAAGTGTTTCCCCGATCGACCTCTGCGCTGCACCGTTCCCGGACATGACCATGTTCCAGGCACTTAAAGCAGCGCAGTGGTCGCGCCAGCAGCAGCCTGCGATGAACCGAGGACCATCCTATAAGGAGACGCTCTGCCTCGATGACTTTCTTAGCTGCACCAACGGGGCAGCTAACTAGCACCGTTCCGTAGCCAGTCTGTTCCCGGCGGATTTCTCCCACCTTAATGGAAGCCGCTGGGCATTCTCCCACACGCGCAATCGCCTCAGCCACCTCCGGTTTGTCGACCGAGTCGTCCAGGCCCGAGATGCGCATCTCCGCACATTTCTCGGGTCTGGAGACCCGGACGTCCTCTTCCTTGAGGATAAGCCTTAGCTTCTCAGCTAACAAGTTAGCTTTTTCGCCGCTTGTGGTCCCCGGCACTTCGAGGATGCGAGCCCCTGTCGCTGCCCTTCTAAACTTAAGTGCCTGGATACCCAGACTCGCAAGGTCCACCTCTTTCCGGGCCTCAGACAGAATGCCCGCATATGTCATCCCCCTGGCCACAGCTTCCGGCTGCAGTTTAATGACTACAGCCGAAGACTTGGGGGGGCGCAGCCTCGGTTTCGGCACCGGCTTCACCGGCTGGCCAGCTGGTTCCGGTCTCGTTGTGGGCTTGGCTTTACGCCGAGTCACCAACGTCCAGCTCTCGGTGTTGGTTGTCACCGGTGGAAGACTCCGCGGCTCAGTTTGAGCAGGATTTGCAGGCCTAGCCTGCTTCTTCCTTTTGCCCCTTTTCCTTGGCCTCTTCCCTTCCTGCGGAACAGTGATGGGGGGGGCGGGATTCGCCTCAGCAGCAGCGGCTGGATTGGCAGTCGGTTGAGAGACCGACCTGGTCCATGTCCTCGGAGCAGCTCTAGGGGCAGCTTTCGGCACGGCCCTGCGAGTTGGAGAAGCCTGGCTTCCCGACACCTCTATGGTTGCCCTGTCAGAGGCTAGCGGTGGGCGGAGGCGCTTCTCTGGGAGAAGCCTACCCTCGAGTGCCTCAAACCTCGCGTTGACCATTGTCCCCACCGCCTCTATTATCGAGCGTTGAAGTTGCTCCGAGTCCGAAGGAGCGCTCGAGGGAAATGGGGCCACTTCCATCTCTTGTTGTTCCTGAGTTCGTCGCAAGTCGGCCCGCAATGCGGCCAACTCGCCCCGAAGCTCAGCAACTTCCGACTTAAGGCGGCTGTTGTCCACCGCCAGCTTCTTTGTCTCAGCCGAGACCGTGGTGCTGCTGAGTGCTTCAACAGCGTCCCTTATACACGCAGCCGCGTCCTTAAGAGTCCGTACGAACGTGCCCTTAAGGTTTTTGGACTTGGCAGCCACTTGGGTGATTATGGTCACCTGGTTGAGCACTTGCTCCCTAAGGTCGATTGCCGTGGGACCCTCATCTGATGTCTCCGAGAGGCGGCTCGGCCTCAGCTGATATGACTTTCGAGCCGCCTCCGCCACCTCCTTCTCAGCCTGCAGCTCCATCGCCTCCCGTTCTACCGCGATGAGCTCGGCTTTGGCCTTAGCTAGGCCGACGTACGCCCCCGTTGAGGGCGGTCTTCCTCTTCCACGAGCAGTGGAGCTTTTCAGGGAGGTTGCCGACCCTTCGCTTCCACTGCCTGTCTTTGTCGCCTCCGGTCGTTTCAGGAAGCGGCCAATCTTGTCCCTCGCTTGCGCGGGGGACGAGCGACCTCTTCCACTTTTCCCAGCTGGCACCTTCGGCGCCGGCCGGTCCTCTCCACCTGAGGAGCTAGAGCTCAACTCAATTTGTGAACCGTGTCGCGGGCGTTTTCGAACGTCCTTAAAGAACCTAGAAGGTTCACCATCCGACGCCCGACCGTCCGGTATCGCAGTTACGGAGACGTCCGAATCGGACATTGCCGACTCTACATCTTCGAACTGCTCACTTCCACTCCTAGCGGCATGCCGCTCATCCACCATCACCGCAGACGTAGACTCCACCACGTCCTCACGTCTTGCACCAGTCAAATCCATCGATCCCCTGAGCGAGTCAGGTTGTCCGTTGAGATTGCCATTGTCCGTCGTTAATTTCTCCAAAGATATTTTTAAAATTTTTTCCATAATTGAACCCACGAGTATGGGGGAAAGAATGTCCACCTGGCCAGAGACCCCTGTAACCAAGGCAACCCTATTTACTGCTGGAGGTCGGGAGGTATCCAGAGCAGGGGGGTTTTTTTACGAGGTTATCTCCTCAGCGCTAATGACGGGGCTTAGCCCCCCCGCCTTTCAGCCTATCGGCACGCTAGACCTTCGGCATTGGGCATCATTCATCACGCAATCACTCAATCACACAATCACCACTTCACCCATTCACCCACACTTAAAAATATATACATATATATATAATACACCCCCCTGCGCCACTGACGACGCCCCCGTGATTTTTGCAAGTGGTTATCTCCACCGGAACGACATGGGAAATTGAGAAGGAAAGGAAAAAGGATAGAGCAAGTCTGCATCGCCAGTCCACTCTCAGAAGAGAGAAGTACCGGGAGCAGACAGGCCCTTTGAGGTTATGGGAGAGGACAAGGAATAAAGGAAGCCCGGTGGCGGCCGAAGCCGCGTGCACTTGGCAAACACACCGCGCCGTGTCAGACTATTCGCCATCGCAGACAATACACCTAGGTGACCTAGGAGATTATCATGCGATGCCCAGGGTGCACCGGCCCCTCCCATTGCCGTTCCTCCGGACGTATCCTCGGGACTGACAATGGGGGAGGCACACGAGGAGGTTGTCTGACCTAGCACCCCACCCCAACCTAACCTAACCTAACCTAACCTAACCTAACCTAACCTAACCTAACCTAACCTAACCTAACCTAACCTAACCTAACCTAACCTAACCTTTTTTTTTTTTTTTTGTTTCCGCTGGGAAATGCATTTACGCATACCGCCCGAGCCCGGGGGAGCCCGGACGGTTATGTGGGGCTCCTGGAAGAAGTCCAGACTACCCACTAAAACCCAGCGCCGCCCTCTGTGCCTTTTGTGGGGCGCCACGGGATCGCTCTACGAGCACACTACCGTGACGCCCCGGCGGATACCTCGGGTTCGGGGGCCCCCCGGCCCCCTTCCGACTGCTTGAACCCTCTTATGGCGGGGGCAGGAGGCGAGCGTATCGCCCCCTTCTTCGCCCCCGCCTCGCTCTGCGAATCGGGTCCGCCAGGGCATCCTCCTCCCTTACCCGTTCCGCGGCCTCCTTCTGCGACATGACTATTTCGCAGAAGGAGACCATCGCCTCCCAGGCCCCCCTGTCGCGGAGCATAGCCTCAACTATGCTCCGCAACGAGAGGTCCCCTCCGACCACACTTGTGAGGTCGTGCCTCTGCGACCCCCACACCACACACTCCCGGAGCGTGTGGCCTGCCGTGTCCACGGGTGCATCGCACTCGTGGCACTTGGGGGTCGCCTCCCGCCCAGCGATCTGGTGCAGATACTTGCCAAAGCAGCCATGCCCGGCAAGTATCTGCACCAGCCTATAAGTCAACTGGCCCCTCCTCTTGAGCCAGTTGACAAGTTGGGGGCGAATCGCCTCCACGATCTCTCCGCCATATGTGGGGGTAGCAAGCTGCTCCCCCCACCTGCGGACCACCTCCTCCTGGGCCCTCTTCCTCTCGCGCCGCACCGCCTCCCACTCCGGTACGACGCCCCTCGCCCGCTCCTCCACCCGGAACCGGTGGACGACGGCCAACACCTCCGCCTGCAGCTCCCAGGGAGGATCCCCCGCCAGGAGCGTGGCCGCCGCCCAGGACACCGTCCGGTACCCTCTGATGGCCCTCACCGAGATCACCCTCTGAGGCCTCCGAAGAAGCCTCTTATTCCCCTCGGTGAGAGCCTCTGCCCATATTGGGGCCCCGTACAGGGCCATACTCCGGATTACCCCGGAGTATAGCCGTCTGCACGAGGAATTCGGCCCCCCCACATTAGGCAACAACCTGCCCAGGGCGGCGGCGGTGGAGATTAGCTTCGGGGCTAAACGGCTGAAATGTGCCCCGAAGTTCCACCGCCCGTCCAGTATGAGGCCCAGATACTTCATCTGGGCCCCCACCCGCACCATCTCTCCCCGGACGGCGATACTCGCCCCCCTAGGAGGCCCTCGACGCGGCCCATGGAATAGGAGGGCCTCCGTCTTCTCCAGGGCGACCTCGAGACCCAACTGCCGGATCCTGTCCACCACCAGAGAGGTCCCGACCGTCGCCCTGCGCGCCACCTCCTCCCAGCTCCCTCCCCGAACCATGACGAGGGTGTCGTCCGCGTAGCACAACACCCTCATCCCGGGAAGGAGCGGCCCTCGGAGCAGCCAGTCAAACCCGACATTCCACAATGTGGGCCCCAACACCGAGCCCTGCGGAACCCCGCGCTCGACTGGCCGCCTGCACAGGTTGCCCTCACGGTCCTCCCACAGGACCTGCCGGTCCCTCAGGTACGCCTCCAACAGCTTCCGCAGATAAGGAGGCACTCCATGGAAACGGAGCGCCTCTACCAACGTCTCATGCGGAATGCTGTTGAAGGCGTTCCGTACATCCAGGGACACCGCCAGTGCCACCTCCCCCCTCTCCACCGCCTCTCCGGTGAAGGCCTTCAGTTGGTTCAGGGCGTCGATGGTCGAGCGACCTGCCCTGAACCCCCACTGGGCCCCCGAAAGCGCGGGTCCCTCCGTCTCCAGGTGCTGGATGAGGCGATACGCCAGAATCCGCTCGAAGAGCTTACCCGCCTCGTCCAGCAGGACAATAGGCCTGTAGGCCGATGCCTGGTCCGGGGGGCGCCCCGCCTTGGGCAGGAGGCAAACCCTCCCCTCTTTCCACTGACTCGGGAACTGTCCGGTGGTGAGACACACATCGAACAGTTCCCGCAGCCGGCCCCCCAAGAACCTCCTGGTCCGCCACAGGATGGACCCGGGGATCCCATCTGGACCCGGCGCCTTCTTCCTCTTCCGAAGGCGGTCCAGGGCCCCCTCCATCTCCTCGTCACTTATAAGTGGCGGCGGAGGTCCCCCATCCGCTGGACTGGGCGGCGCCATCACCGGCGGAGAGAAATCCTCTGGGCGGCCCGGAAACAGGTCTCCCACGATCCGGCCGAGGAGCTCCGCGGGAAGGGTCTCCGTTGCCGGTGTCCCTATCCGTCCCGCGAGCTTGTTCCGGGCCCCAAGGAACGGACGACCCCACGGGTTCCGGTCCAGCTCCCGGAGGAAATCCCGATCCGCCCGCTCCTTAGCCCGGCAGATGGCCCGCCCGAGCTCATCCTTGGCCCAGTTGAGGGCCTCCCTCAGGCGTGCTTCCCGCGCCGGGTCCCGACCATTTTGCCTGCGGCACCGCACATACTCCCTCCGTGCAGCGCCGCAGACCTCCCTCTTCCTCTGGATGTCAGCCGACCACCAGTGGACCCTTCTCCTGTCGGTCCACCTCCGAGCCCTCGGCATGCTTGCGTCGCATACCGCCGTAAGGGCCCCACGCATACGACCAGCGAGCTCGTCGGCGGTGGCACCCCCGGAGGCTCGGGGGTAGGCCCACCTCTGGACAATGGCGGCCTCTTCCGCCAATTCCGGGTCCAGTCGCGTCAAAGCCCAGCGCGGGAAGTGACTAGGCCCCTTTGGAGGCGGCGCACGACCCGAGGGGGCGGAGACACTAAATCGGACGTACCTGTGGTCCGACAGTGTCTCCACCCCGACTTCGACCCTCCAGTCCGTGATTCTGCGCGCAACAGCGGGGGTGGCGAACGACATGTCCACCACGGACCCCCCCGACTGCCGCACGCAGGTATGGACCGCCCCCCTGTTCAGGAGGGTCAGACCACACGTCAGGGCCCACGACTGGACGGCCCTCCCTCTGGGGTCGGTTGCTGGGTTTCCCCACTCCCTCGCCTTGGCGTTCAGGTCCCCGAGGACCACCGCGTGACCCGACGACCACCTGTTGATCGCAGCTCTGACGGAGTCGAGATGCACCTCGAACTCCGCCAGTGTGCGATTTGGGGAGAAATACGTGCCTAATAACACGTATCCCCCCCAACTCGCCACCACATAGCCATCTCCCCTCTCTAGAGTTGAGAGGGGAGTGTCCGAGCTGAGCCTCGTCACTATTGCCACGAGACCGCGTAGGTCCCCCGCCCAGTGAGACCGCGGGGGAACGTAATAGGGCTCGCAGGCCACCGCTATGTTCACCTCCCACTCCGCCATGGACTGCAGGAACAGATCCTGAGCCGCGGCGGAGTGGTTAAGGTTTGCCTGGAGGAAGTTAACATGTCGTTCTAGATTCATTCCGACATGTTAGCTTCCTCCTGCGCCGCCTGGCGTCCGGCCTCTCTGTTGGTGGCTGCGGTCCTTTCGGCCACCTTTCCATTCGTGCGGGGGGGGTTGCAATCCCCTCCCCCCATCAGATGCCCAGACGGCTTGCCGGCATCGGCACACACCGAGCACCTCACCGCCGCAGTGCATTCCCTCATCGCGTGGCCCTCTTGGCCACAGCGGAAGCACAATCCCGTGCGGTCCACTCTTGAAGGGCACATGGCCCTCACGTGACCGAGGCCCATGCAGCGGAAACAGCGCATGGGGCGCTCCTGCATGGCCTCCACCTTGGCCGAGCCCCACCCGATCTTGACGGCAGCGGCAGCGGCCAGCAGCTTCGCCACCCTCACCGGACAACTGACTAGCACCGCCCCCATCCCTCTCGGGCCCGGACGCACCTCCTTCGCCTTAACTAAGGCCTCCGCGCATCCCCCGGCTCTAGCCACTGCGGCCACCACCCTCTCTTTGGTGACCGAGTCATTTAGCTCCGTGATGCGCAGCATTGCTGACATCACGGGCCTGGCGACCTCGGCCACCCCCTCCAGCACCGAGCGGAGCTTCTCGGCCAGCTGGTCGGCCTTCTCCTCCGACTGCCCCTTCGGCAGCTCTAACACCCTGGCCCCCGTGGCCGCGCGGCGGAACCTGAGGGACTCTATTCCCAGCTCCTGCAGGTCTACCTTCTCCTCCGCCCTAGCCAGTATTTGGCTGTAGGAAGCCCCCGCGGCACTCGCATCCTCCCGCATGGTAATTACCACTGCGGAGGTGCGGGGGGGAGTGAGCTTCGGCTTAGCCGGGGCTGTCACCCGAGCCCTCGGAGCAGCCGAGACGTTTGGGGACGTCGCCGGGGCGCTCTTCTTCTTTCCCCTCTTGGGCCGAGTGACGGGTGTGAACCCCTCCTCCTCTTGGCTGCTACCGGGTACAGCCGCAGGAGTCGCCACTGGCGGTGTGTGGTCCGGGGTTTGGGAGATATTGCCCCCCCCGGCCGACCTTCCCGCTGGCTTCGCCCTCACCATCGAAGGCCCCGGTCGAGCCCTCACCGGACCCTCCACCTCCGACACGGTGGTCACCGCCACCTGCCGCCTCCGGTCCGCTGCCAATGGGGGGCGGTGCACGACTGCCGGCAGCAGACGCTCCTCTATGCCGGCGAGCTTGGCATCTACCATCTCCCCCACCGACAGGACGATGGAGCGCCGGAACTCCTCCAGCATGCTGCCATCGAACGCGGGCGGAGGAGGAGGCGGCGATGACCTTTGGGCGGCCGCCATCGAGGACCTCATGTCCTCGAACTCCCGCCTATGAGCCACCAGTTCCGCCTTCAGCGCGTCGATCTCCTTACGGAGGAGACCGTTGTCCCTCCGGAGACGACGCGAATCATCCTGTTCCGGCCGTGCCGCCAGAACATCTACAATCTCCTGGAGACTAGCCGCTGCGGTCTTCAGCCTCTTAACTAAGGGCCCCTGGAGATGCCCCGACTTCTTTGCCACCTCCAGTATGCTGGCAGCACTCTGGCCGGCAAGCGCCCGGAGCTCCTCTGTGGGAAGGCTTTCCACCTCGAGGCCTTCCGTCACGATGGGATTGAGTATCACCACCGGCTCTTTACGGAAAGCTCTGGCCTTCAACGCTCGGTCCAGAGCCTCCTCCCTGTCCTCCTCCTCCGCTTTCCGCAGCTCCGCTCTAGCGCGGGTGATCCCCGTTCCCCTCTTAGCGCCTGCCGCCTTCCCACGGCGGGCAGACGCTATCTTCGGCTCAAGCACCATCGAGTCGGTGTCCGAAGCGGAGAACTCCGACTCCGTTACCTTCTCGTGGCGCCTCTTCTCCCCTCCTTTGGAGATACCTGGAGTGGAGTCCATGTCTGACTCCATTCCACAAACCTCAGCACGCCCCAACGGGCAACAGTTGACCGAAACCAAATCGCAAGCAGTCAGGAGTCCGTAAACAAAGCCAAGTCGTTGCAAAAATAGTTCCAAGTTTGGCCCTAATAAGGGCCTTTTTCCCCCTCTAAAACACCCCTCTCAAACAAATCAACACTCCTCCGAAGCCAACGCAAACCCTCTCAACCTAACCTAACCTAACCTAACCTAACCTAACCTTTTTTTTTTTTTTTTTTTACGTGGAGAAATGCGTTACGCATCCCCACCCGCCCGGGGGGGCGAGAGGGGTATGTGGGACTCCCCGGCAGAGTGCCGGTATACCCACTAAAACTCCACGGTGTGTCTTCTCCGTCGCATGTGCCGGGGTCGCGGGAACGCAAAAGCATACTTCCGCGACGTCCCGGCGCGACGTCGGCCTCGTCAGGCCTCCTCTTCGGGCAGCGCCCAGGTGCTGTGTTGGCACACTTCAACACAGCACCTCCCCACGAGCCCTAGACGGAACGACGGACTCCCCCGAATCCGCCGCCCGGGCTCTTATCGACGGCCACTAGCCAGTGGCCATCGGGGTCTCCTGCGCGGCCTCTCCAGCCGCCGCAGGGCGGGCCGACTGAGTCTGGACCGGGGTCCTGGCTGCAGCCTTCCTCCCTCTTTTCTTTGCGGGCTTTGCGCGAGCGCAAGCCCGCCCACCCATTTTGTGCCCGGCAGGCTGTTTCGCCGCGTCGCATACCAAGCAGTGCGGCGCGGCGCTACAACCCTCGGACTTATGGCCCGGTTGCCCACACCGGAAACAGGTGTCTCCGTGGTCGACCTCTGCGGTACACAGCTCCCTAACGTGTCCCAGGGCGAGACACTTGAAGCACCGCAGAGGTCGCATCTCCAGCACCTTTCGGTGCACGGTCGACCATCCTATAAAAAGGCGGTCGACCGCCATCACCTTCTTTGCAGCGCCAATAGGGCAGCTGCAAAGTAGTGTGCCGAGTCCGGATCGGTCCCGGCGCACTTCCCCCGCCTTTATAGAGGCGACCGAGCACTCGCCAACCTTGGCGATCGCGTCGACCGTCTCCCATTTCCCGACCGAGTCATCCAGACCCGAGATGCGCAGAGTTGCGCTCTTCTCTGGTCTGGAGACTCGGACGTCCTCCTCTTTGAGGGCCTCGCGCAGTTTCTCGGCCAATTTGTTGGCCTTGTCGCCGCTTGTGGCACCCGGCAGCACCAATAGGCGCGCCCCAGTCGCCGCCTTCTTGAGGCCCAGGGAATGAATCCCCAGGCTTCCCAGGTCGATCGCCTTTTTTGCCTGCATGAGGATGCGGGCATATGTTACTCCCCTCTGTTCAGCGTCAGGCTGCAGTTTTAGTGCCACAGCCGACGTGGCAGGGGGGCGCAGCTTTGGTTTCCTCCTTGGCTTTGGCTTCGCAGCTGGAGCCGAGTCCTTGCCGCGTTTGGCCTTTCGGCGGGTCACCACTGTCCAACCCTCGGTTGTGGGCGCCGCCGGTGTCATGTCCGTGGGGTTAGGAAGGGTTTTCCCCTTCTGCTTTCCTTTCCTCTTCTCTTCCCCTCCCCGCGGAAGGCTGGGGGTTGAGGTAGAAGGTCCCGGAATGGCCGCTATGTCCAGTTGAGCTGGAACATCGGGCTCTGTATCGGGCCTGTTCTTCTTCCGTGTAGCCGCTTTAGGGGCGGCTTTGGTTGCAGCCCTGCTCCTAGAAGCGGGCTGCTGGGCTGTCACTTCCGCGTATGCCCTGTCCGCCGCAAGCGGTGGGCGGAGGCGCTTTTCGGGCAGTAACCTGTCCTCAAGCGCCTCAAATCGGGCGTTGACCATTCGGCCCACCGCCTCGACTATCGTCCGCTGCAGATGCTCCGGATCAACCGGGGCGCTGATGGGGGAGCGGGCCCCCTTCCCGACCTGTTGCTCCTGATTCCGCAGCAAGTCAGCCCGTAATGCGGCTAACTCGCCGCGGAGATCGGCAACCTCTGCCTTAAGGCGGTCGTTTTGCGCCGCCAGCTTCCGCGTCTCGGCTGAGACCGACGCGCAGCTCAACGCCTCCACGGCGTCTCTTATGCTGCTAGCCGCGTCCTTAAGGGTCCGGACGAAGGTCCCCTTAAGGTTTGACGACTTGCCGGCGACTTGAGAGATCAGATTCACCTGTTGGAGAACCTGCTCCCTCAATTCGCCGGCCGTCGGTCCCTCTGCTGCCGGAGTCTCCGGTGCCGGAGTTTCCGATAGGCGGCTCGACCGCAAAGGGTAAACCCTCCGCGCCGCCTCTGCCACCTCCTTCTCGGCCTGGAGCTCAAGTGCCGCACGCTCCGCGGCGACAAGCTCTGCCTTGGCCTTGGCCAGACCGACGTACTCGCCGGTCGTCGGTGGCCTTCCTCGTCCTTTGGCTTTGGGGGGGGAACCGGTACACTTCGGGATGACACAGATGTCACTCCCGCTGCCCGACCGTGACCGGCCCGACCCCAAAGTTTTCCCTTCTCCTGTCGCGTCCCTGCGCTTCAGGAACCTCCCGTTTTTGTCCCTCGCCGGAGCGGGGGAAGAGCGCTGTCGACCACCTTGACTGGACCGCACCTTAGAAGGTGTTCGGCCAGTCTCGGCGTCTGACGAGCCACTCGTGTCATCGTCCGAGTCACGTCTTGGGCGCTTGCGCCCGTCCTTGTGCAGTCCTTCATAGGACGCTCTGCTGTCAGGTCTTGAGGCTATGGAGTCGTCACTGTCGGACATTGCCGACTCCACATCCTCAGACCGGGTCGCCTCCCTGAGAGCGGCAAGCCACTCCCGATGGGCTTCTCTTTGGGCGGAATTATCCGCAGTCTTATCCTCACCCTTGCGTCGTCCGCAGGGTGCCTTCTCCGACCTGCTGAGCAGATCGGATGGTCCGGTATTCACGCCATGTCCTTTTGGTTTCGGTTCAGCCTTAAAAACTAGTTTTACATTTTTATCCATAATAAATCCCACGAGTATGGGGGAAAAAATCGTCAACCTGGCCAGAGACCCCTGTAGCCGAGGTAACCCTATTTACTACTGGAGGGCGGGCGGTATCCAGAGCAGGGGGGTTTTTTAACGAGGTTGTCTCCTCAGCGCTAATGACGGGGCTTAGCCCCCCCGCCTTTCAGCCTATCGGCACGCTAGACCTTCAGCATTGGGCATATATACATATATATAATAAAATCCCCCCCCTGCGTCGCTAAGGCTATTCCTACTCCTCTCCGAAAGCCGGAGAGTAGTAGGAGCAACCCTCGCAACGCCCCCGTGCCAGACTATTTGCCATCACCGACAATACACCTAGGTGACCTAGGAGATTATCGGTGATACCCAGGGTGCACCGGCCCCTCCCATTGCCGTTCCTCTGGACGTATCCTCGGGACTGACAATGGGATGAGCACGCGTGGAGGTTGTCTGGCATAGCACCCCAACCTAACCTAACCTTTTTTTTTTTTTTTTTTTTTTTTTCATGTGGAAATGCAATTACGCATTCCCTCCTATCCCGGGGGGGACCAGAGGGGTATGTGGGACTCCCCGGCGGCGGCCGGTATACCCACTAAAACCACATGGTGCTTCCGCACGGTCGCATAGCCGGGGTCGCGGGAACGCTAAAGCATACTTCCGCGACGTCCCGGCGCGACTTGGCCTTGCGGCCTCCTCACGGCCTTTCGGCCAGGCGCTGCGTTGAAAAACGCAGCACCTTCCACACGAGCCATGTGTTGGGCGGCAGACTCCCCCGAATCCGCCACCCAGGCTCATAGGCCGGCCACCGGCCCCACTAGCCAGTGACCAGCCAGGTCGGACAAGCGACATTAATCCGTCACTCGTCCAACCAGTATGGGTTGAGTGGGCCCGCCGCTACCGAGCCAAAGGCCCAGCCGCAGCCTCCCTCCCCTCCCTCCTCACGGTGCCGTCACCCGAGAGTTGGGCTGCCGCTACCAGACCATAAGCCCAGCCGCAGCCTCCCTCCTCCCGGGGCGGACACCCGAGGGTCGGGCAGCCGCAACCGAGCCGAAGCCCAGCCGCAGCCACCTTCCCCTCACTCCACACGCCCCAAGGGGCTGGCACCCAAGGGGTGGGTCCGCCGCTACCGAGCCCTAAGGCCCAGCCGCAGCCTCCCTCCTCTCGGGGCCGTGGTCCAAGAGGTGGGCCCGCCGCTACTCACGCAGCCTCCCTCCCCTCCACGTGGTGGGTCCGCAGCGTCCAGGCCGAAGCCCGATCGCGCTCCCCCTCCTCGTCCCCAACAGGGCAGGTCCGCCGCGTCCGAGCCGAGGCCCGGTCGCAGACTCCCTCCCTTCCACACGCCCCTTGCGGGGCTGCCCGATCGGTGGGTCCGCCGCAGCCGGGCCCTCTGCCCAGCCGCAGCCTCCCTCCTCTCAGGCATCCTACGAGGGGTGGGCCCGCCGCTACTCACGCAGCCTCCCTCCCCTCCACGAGGTGGGTCCGCAGCGTCCAGGCCGAAGCCCGGTCGCGCTCCCCCTCCCCATATGTCCCCAACCTAACCTAACCTAACCTAACCTAACCTAACCTAACCTTTTTTTTTTTTTTTTTTTTTTTTTTTTTTTTTTTGTTTTCGGGGGGGAAATCCTCATGGATACCCGGCCGCGCGGGGGCGCGGCGCGGGTTATGCCGGACTCCTACCGGCTAAAACCCCCCCGGCACTACCGCATCGTCTATGTGGTGGGGGGCTGGGAAACCGGCAGAGCCTTTACATCCAGTCCCCCGCCGACGACCGCCCGCCTTTACAGCGGGGCCTTCACGCCCCTCCCTGTAAAAGGGAGGGGCCTGGGAACGACCGCGGGTGCTCGGCCATTCCCACCCGACGGGGTGGTGAACAGTGCAGTGCGGGAGAAGGCGCCCCCGCGCCCGTCTCCCGCTATTCACCACCAGGCGGGAGAAAACGACGATCGTACCGTCGCCTTCTCCCACCTCTTCTTCGCCTACGGAGCGGCGTTGCGAGAGGGTCGTCCTCCCGCGCACGCTCCGCTGCCTCCTTCTGCGACATCACTTCCTCGCAGAAGGAGGCGAGCGCCGACCAGGCCTCCTCACCCCCCAGCATGGATTCGACCACGCTGGGAAGCGAGAGGTCCCCTCCAACCACCGCGGTAAGACTGCGGCGCAGCTCGGACCAGGCTGGGCACACCTCGAGGGTGTGCTGTGCCGTGTCCTCCGACGCGCCGCAGTCGTGGCACGCCGGGGTCTCCTCCCTCCGGATCCGGTGAAGGTGAGATCCGAAGCATCCGTGGCCGGATAACACCTGCACCAGACGGAACGAGAGGAACCCGTGGGACCGCTCGAGCCAGTCCCGCAAGACTGGCCCGAGCGCGTCCAACGTTCGACGGCCGAAGGTGGCGGTGGCGAGGTCCTCCGTCCAGTGATGGACGATCGCTGCCCTCGCCTCTCGCCGGACGGCCTCCCGCTCTTCCGCGGCGGGGCTCTCCCCGAGCGCCCTGCGCCGCGCCGTCCACTCGTACACTCTGGCGAGCACCCACGCCTCGAGCTCCCAAGGAGGGGTGCCGGCCAGAGCGCACGCCGCCGCAAAGCCCACCGAGCGGTAGGCCCTCGCCACCCGCAGTGCAATGGCCCTTTGGGGCCTGCGGATGACGGTGGCGTTCTCCCTCCTTTGGAGGGAGTCCGCCCAGATGGGGGCCCCGTAAAGGGCCATGCTCCTCAGGATGCCGGCGTACAGGTGCCGGCATCGCGCCTTGGGCCCTCCCAGGTTCGGGAGGAGCCACGAGAGGGCATCCGCAGTCCTCAGCAGGTGGGTCGACAGCGCGCTGAAGTGCGGGCCGAAGCGCCACCTGCTGTCGAGTATGAGGCCCAGATATTTCATCTGGGCCCCGACCCCGATCCTGACGCCCTCCACGACAATGTGGGCGTCAGGAGGGACGCGCTGCCGAGGCCCGTGGAAGAACACGGCCTCGGTCTTGCTCAGCGCCACCTTTAATCCTAGGCGGCGGATCCTTCCTGCGACTAAGGATCCGCCAGCCGAGGCCAGACTGGCCGCCTCCCTGTAGTCCCTCCCCCGGGCAGTGAGAAGAGTGTCATCCGCATAGCAGATGACACTCGTGCCACGGAGGAGGGTTCCCCGCAGGAGCCAATCGAATCCGATGTTCCACAGGAGAGGCCCTAGGACCGACCCCTGTGGAACACCAGACTCTGCGCCGTACCGCCTCACTGTGGCCGTCTTGTCCACGAGGAGGACCACACGGTCCTCCAAGTAGCCAGCCAAGAGCTGGCGCAGGTACTGAGGCACTCCGTGGTACCGGAGTGCCTCCAAGATTGTCGAGTGGGGAACGGAGTTGAAAGCGTTGGCTATATCAAATGACACAGCCAACACTCCGTCCCCCGCCTCAACGGCCTCCCTCACTTGGCCCTTGAGTAGGGCCAATGCGTCGACGGTCGAACGCCCCCTTCGGAAACCGAATTGGGCGTCCGACAGGTCCGGCCCCTCCACCCGCAGGAGGCTGTTCAGCCGGGCGGCGACAATCCCCTCGAACAACTTACCGACCTCATCGAGCAGAACGATGGGTCGGTATGCCGAGGGGGAGTCCACCGGGCGTCCCTCCTTTCGGAGGAGGCATAACTGCCCCTCCTTCCATAGTTTCGGGAACCTCCCAGTCGTGAGACACGCGCTGAAGAGGTCCCGAAACCTCTCCTCCATTTGGGAGGCGGCGATGGCCACCACCCGTGCGGGGACGCCGTCCGGTCCAGGGGCCGTCTTCTTCGCCCGGAGGCGAAGAGTCCCCGCTTCGAACTCCTCCGCCGTGACCGGGGGGACCTCCTCATCCGGCGGGACCGCCTCCCGCGGAGGGTCCATCACTGGTGGGGCGAAGTCGGTCCTGGACGGAAACAGGGACCGGACCACCCCATCCAGCAATGCCGGCTCGAGGGTCTCCGTCAGAGGGGGACCACAGGGGCGCAGTTTATTCCGCTACCTAACCTAACCTAACCTAACCTAACCTAACCTAACCTAACCTTTTTTTTTTTTTTTTTTTTTTTTTTTTTTTTTTTTTTTTTTTTTTTTTTACATGTGGAAATGCGTTACGCATCCCCTCATGCCCCGGGGGGGACGAGAGGGGTATGTGGGACTCCCCGGCGGCGGCCGGTATACCCACTAAAACCACATGGTGAATCCTCACGGTCGCTTGTGCCGGGGACACGGGAACGCTTGCGCATACTTCCGCGAACCCCGACGCGACTGCGGCCTTTCGGCCTCCTCCAGGCCTTGCGGCCAGGCGCTGTGTCGGACCACCAGACACAGCGCCGATCCTCACGAGCCCGGAGTGGTACGGCGAACTCCCCCGAGTCCGCCGCCCGGGGCTCAACGCCGACCGCCTGCCACACCAGCTGGCGGTCAGCAGTCCTCCCGGATGACAGCAAGCTGCCCCCCGGTCGGCCTCTTCACCCGAAAGGGTGGAAGGTGGGTCCGCCGCGTCCAAGCACAAGGCCCGGTCGCGGCCACCCTCCTTTTCCTCACGCCCCTTGCGGGGCCGAGAGGTGGGCCCGCCGCTACTCACGCAGCCTCCCTCCCCTCCACGAGGTGGGTCCGCAGCGTCCAGGCCGAAGCCCGGTCGCGCTCCCCCTCCCCATATGTCCCCATAAGGGTGGGTCCGCCGCGTCCAGGCCGAGGCCCGGTCGCAGCCCCCCTCCCTTCCGCTACCCCTTGCGGGGCTGCCCGAGTGGTGGGTCCGCCGCGTCCGAGCACGAGACCCAGAACCACAGCCTCCCTCCTCCCGGGCATCCGTACGAGGGGTGGGCCCGCCGCTACTCACGCAGCCTCCCTCCCCTCCACGAGGTGGGTCCGCCGCGTCCAGGCCGAGGCCCGGTCGCAGCCCCCCTCCTCGTCCCCAACAGGGCAGGTCCGCCGCGTCCGAGCCGAGGCCCGGTCGCAGACTCCCTCCCTTCCGCACGCCAGGCATTCGCCATCGCCGACAATACATCTAGGTGACCTAGAAGATTATCCTGCGATGTTCAGAATGCACCGGCCCCTGCCATTGCCGTTCCTCTGGACGTATCCTCGGGACTGACAATGGGCTTCGAGGGGTGGGCCCGCCGCTACTCACGCAGCCTCCCTCCCCTCCACGAGGTGGGTCCGCAGCGTCCAGGCCGAAGCCCGGTCGCGCTCCCCCTCCCCATATGTCCCCATGCCAGACTATTAGCCATCGCCGACAATAACCCAGGACAACCTGGAAAATTATCGACGATACCCAGGGTGCACCGGCCCCTCCCATTGTCGTTCCCACAGGCGAACCCGATGGGACTGGCAATGGGAGCAGGCACACGAGGAGGTTGTCTGACCGCGCCACCCCAAACCTTTTTTTTTTTTTTTTTTTTTTTTTTTACGTGGAGAAATGCGTTACGCATCCCCACTCGCCCGGGGGGACGAGAGGGGTATGTGGGACTCCCCGGCAGAGTGCCGGTATACCCACTAAAACTCCACGGTGTGTCCTACTCCGTCGCATGTGCCGGGGTCGCGGGAACGCGTTGGCATACTTCCGCGACATCCCGGCACGACGTCGGCCTCTCCAGGCCTCCTCTTCGGCCAATATGGCCTGGTGCTGTGTTGGCACACTTCCAACACAGCACCTCCTCACGAGCCCTATGCGGAACGGCGGACTCCCCCGAGTCCGCCGCCCGGGCTCTCATCGATGACCACTAAGTAGTGGCCATCGGGGTCTCCCGCGCAGGCTCTCCAGCCGCCGCAAGGTTGGTGGGCTGCGACTGGGCTTTGGGCCGAGTCGCAGGCTTCTTCCTCCCTCTCCTCCTCCTTACGGGCCTCGCTTTAGCGCACGCCCGCCCGCCCATCTTGTGCCCGGCAGGTTGTTTCGCCGCGTCGCACACTAAACAGTGCGGCGCGGCGTGACAACCCCCGGACTTATGGCCGGTTTGTCCGCACCGGAAGCAGGTGCTTCCGTGGTCAGCCTCGGCCGTGCACTGCTCCCTGACATGCCCCAAGTTGAGGCACCGGAAGCAGCGCATCGGTCGACGCTCCAGCAGCTGGCGGTACACCGTCGACCACCCTATTAAAAGGCGGTCGACGCCCATGATCTTATTGGCCGCGCCAACCGGGCAACGAACCAAAAGTGTGCCGAGACCGGATTTGTCTCGGCGCACCTCTCCCACCTTTAAGGAGGTGAGGGGACACTCGCCTACTCGCGAGAGCGCCTCCATCGCCTCGAACTGACCGACCGAGTCGTCCAGGCCCGAGATACGCAGACTCGCGCACTTCTCCGGCCTGGAGACCCGGACGTCTTCGTCCTTCAGCACCTGTTTCAGCCTTTCGGCCAGCAGGTTCGCCGACTCTCCGCTTGTGGCCCCAGACAGCACCAAAAGGCGCGCTCCTGTTGCCGCTTTCTTGAAGCCTAGGGACTGAATCCCTAGGCTTCCTAGGTCGACTGCCTTCTTCGCCTGCACCAGGATGCGGGCGTACGTGATGCCCCTTTCCACAGCGTCGGGCTGCAGCTTGAGAGCCACAGCCGATGTGGTAGGGGGTCGGAGCTTCCGCTTGCGCGCTGGCTTAGGCTTGGCCGGCCGACCAGCGGACTGGTTGGCCGGCTTTGGGCCCTTGCTGCGCTTGCTCTTACGCCGAGCGACCAGCGTCCAATCTCCTGTAGGCGCGTTTTGGGGTTCTCCCTGAGTGGGGTCCCCAGAAGCAGCCTGCTTCTTTTTCTTCCCCCGTTTCTTCCCTTTCCTGCTTTCCGAAGGGACTGCAGGAGGGGCGGGAGGGGTTCGTCTCTCTTCGGCCGCAACTTCCAGTGTAACTGGAGCGGCCGGTGTCATAGGCCTTGTCTCAACTCTAGGCCTGGCCCTAGAGGAGACCTTCGGAGGGGCCCTAGATGTTAAGGGCAGGTGACCCTCCGGAACGTCAGTCCGGGATCGGTCCGAGGCCAACGGTGGCCGAAGGCGCTTCTCCGGGAGCAGCCTTCCCTCGAGGGCCTCAAACCTGGCGTTCACCATGTTCCCCACCGCCTCAATAATCGAGCGCTGCAGCGACTCGGGCTCATACGGAGCACTTGTGAGGGGTAGGGAAACGGCGTCCGCCTGCGCGCTAGGCCGCTGAGTCCGCAGCAAATCAGCCCGCAATGCGGCCAACTCGCCGCGGAGCTCCGCTACCTCCGCCCTGAGCCGTTCATTGTCTTTCGACAACTTTCGGGTTTCGACAGAGGCGGAGGTCTGACTCAGCGCCTCTACTGCATCCCTGATCGTGGCGGCCGCCTCCTTAAGGGTTCTAACAAAAGTTCCCTTAAGGTTGGACGACTTTGCCGCCACCAGGTTGATCAGACCGACTTGGCTGATTACCCGCTCTCGCAGGTCCTCAGCCGTCGGCCCTATCTCAACCGTCATCTTTGGCGGTCTAAGGAGGTAGTCCGCCCGCGCGGCCTCCGCCACCTCTTTCTCGGCCTGGAGCTCCATCGCCGCGCGTTCCGCGGCGACGAGCGCGGCTTTCGCCCTGGCCAGGCCGAGGCAAGCCTCCATTGTGGGTGTCCTCTCCCTCGCTCTGTCGTCGGTGAGCTTCGGTATGACGTGGATCGCCGCGCGTTCCGCGGCGACGAGCGCGGCTTTCGCCCTAGCCAAGCCGGAGCAAGCCTCCATCATAGGTGGCCTCTCTCTCGCTCTGTGCACGTCATCCGTGAGCTTCGGGATGACGTGGATCGTCCCCTCACTCCCGCCGTCCGAGTCCCCGAGCGGCTTTTCGGGCTCGTCCTTCCGCTTGAGGAAGCGGCCGAACTTATCCCTCGCCGCTGCAGGGGTGGAGCGTCCTCGGCCGCTTTTCCCCGCCCGCACCTTCGATGCGGGACGACTCTCTTCATTAGAGGAGCTAGAGCTCGACTCACCCTGTTTGCGCCGCAGCCTTTTCCGACCCTCCTTAAAGGAAGGCCCGTCACTGGACGCCCCGCTATCCTCTCGCGGTCTCGTGGCTGTGGAGCCGTCGGAGTCAGACGTCGCCGACTCCACATCCACGCACCGCGTCAGCTCCACTCTACACTCCGCCGCCTCCGCAGACGCGGAGACGACAGAGTGCAGAGCAGCAGCTCTCCTCCTTCCAACCTCGCCTCTGGTGATGGTTGCCCCCCCCGTATACGTGGAGCAGTCGGAGCCCGAGGGCTCCGCAAGGGATTTTTGTCCAGTCGCGGTCGCGACTGGTACCCTCCCGGGTAGTTTATTGCCATTCACCTTTTTCATTTTTGTTGTTTGCCTTGATTTTTACCCAGGTCAAGGCCCCTGCTTCCCCTCCCCCCCAGCGCTAATGACGGGGCTTAGCCCCCCCGCCTTTCAGCCTATCGGCACGCTATACCTTCAGCTTTGGGCAGAGCCGGCAGTACCTCTCATCGCGGGCTGGACACTCATCATTCATACATCACGCAATCACCCACACTTATAAATATATACATATATATATAATACACCCCCCTGCGCCACTGACGACGCCCCCGTGATTTTTGCAGGTGGTTGTCTCCACCGGAACGACAAGGGAAATAGGGAGAGGGAAAGGATAGAGCAGTCTGCTTCGCCAGTCAACTCTCACAAGAGAGAAGTACTGGGAGCAGACCTGCCCCTTGAGGATGGGAGAGGGGAAAAGGAAGGAGGGAAGCCCGGTGGCGGCAAGAGCCGCGTGCACATGGCAAACACACCGCGCCGTGTCAGACTATTCGCCATCGCCAACAATAGTCCAGGGAAAACCTAGAAGATTGTGGACGATGCCCAGGGTGCACCAGGCCCTTCCCATTGCCAGTCCCACAGGCGTACCTGCTGGGACTGGCAATGGGAGAGGCACACGAGGAGGTTGTCTGACCTAGCACCCCACGCCACCCCAAACCTAACCTTTTTTTTTTTTTTTTTTTTTTTTTACGTGGAGAAATGCGTTACGCATCCCCACCCGCCCGGGGGGGCGAGAGGGGTATGTGGGACTCCCCGGCAGAGTGCCGGTATACCCACTAAAACTCCACGGTGTGTCTTCTCCGTCGCATGTGCCGGGGTCGCGGGAACGCAAAAGCATACTTCCGCGACATCCCGGCACGACGTCGGCCTCTCCAGGCCTCCTCTTCGGCCAGTATGGCCTGGTGCTGTGTTGGCACACTTCCAACACAGCACCTCCTCACGAGCCCTATGCGGAACGGCGGACTCCCCCGAGTCCGCCGCCCGGGCTCTCATCAACGACCACTAATTAGTGGCCATTGGGGTCACCAGCGCGGCCTCTCCAGCCGCGGCGGGGTGGGTGGGCTTTGACTGGGCTGTGGGCCTAGTCGCAGCCTTCCTCCTTCTCCTCCTTGCGGTCTTTGCGCGAGCGCAAGCCCGCCCGCCCATCTTATGCCCGGCAGGTTGTTTCGCCGCGTCGCATACCAATATAGCAGTGCGGCGCGGCGTTACAACCGCCGGACTTATGGCCGGGTTGTCCGCAACGGAAGCAGGTGCTCCCGTGGTCGACCTCCGACTTGCACTGCTCCCTAACGTGCCCCAGAGTGAGGCACTTGAAGCAGCGCATCGGTCGCGGTTCCAGCAGCTGCGGGTACACCGACGACCATCCGATCAGGAGTCGGTCGACTTCCACCAACTTCTTGGCAGCGGCCACGGGGCAGCTGACAAGAATTGTGCCGAGGCCGGACTTGCCTCGGCGCACTTCTCCCGCCTTTATAGCGGGGAGGGGGCACTCGCCAACTCGCGAGACCACGGCCATAACCTCGAACGTTCCGACCGAGTCATCCAGGCCCGAGATGCGCAGAGTTGCGCACTTCTCCGGCCTGGAGACTCGGACGTCCTCCGCTTTCAGCACCTGCTGCAGTCTCTCCGCGAGCAGGTTCGCCTTCTCCGCGCTGGTGGCGCCGGGCAGCACCAAGAGGCGCGCCCCGGTTGCCGCCTTCTTGAAGCCCAGGGACTGAATCCCCAGGCTTGCAAGGTCCACGTCCTTCTTCGCCAGCATCAATATGCGGGCGTATGTGACGCCCCGTTCTTCGGCGTCCGGCGTCAGCCTTAAGGCCACAGCCGACGTGGTGGGGGGTCGCAGCTTCCTCTTGCGCGCTGGCTTGGGCTTGGGCTTGGCCGGCCGACCAGCGGACTGGTTGGCTGGCTTTGGGCCCTTGCCGCGCTTGCGCCGGGTAACCCGCGTCCACTCGCTGGGTGGCTGCGGTTGGCCCTGAGTAGGGTTCGCAGCAGCCGCCTGCTTCTTTTTCTTCCCCCGTTTCTTCCCTTTCCTGCTTTCCGAAGGGACTGCAGGAGGGGCGGGAGGGGTTCGTCTCTCTTCGGCCGCAACTTCCAGTGTAACTGGAGCGGCCGGTGTCATAGGCCTTGTCTCAACTCTAGGCCTGGCCCTAGAGGAGACCTTCGGAGGGGCCCTAGATGTTAAGGGCAGGTGACCCTCCGGAACGTCAGTCCGGGATCGGTCCGAGGCCAACGGTGGCCGAAGGCGCTTCTCCGGGAGCAGCCTTCCCTCGAGGGCCTCAAACCTGGCGTTCACCATGTTCCCCACCGCCTCAATAATCGAGCGCTGCAGCGACTCGGGCTCATACGGAGCACTTGTGAGGGGTAGGGAAACGGCGTCCGCCTGCGCGCTAGGCCGCTGAGTCCGCAGCAAATCAGCCCGCAATGCGGCCAACTCGCCGCGGAGCTCCGCTACCTCCGCCCTGAGCCGTTCGTTGTCTTTCGACAACTTTCGGGTTTCGACAGAGGCGGAGGTCTGACTCAGCGCCTCTACTGCATCCCTGATCGTGGCGGCCGCCTCCTTAAGGGTTCTAACAAAAGTTCCCTTAAGGTTGGACGACTTTGCCGCCACCAGGTTGATCAGACCGACTTGGCTGATTACCCGCTCTCGCAGGTCCTCAGCCGTCGGCCCTGTCTCAACCGTCATCTTTGGCGGTCTAAGGAGGTAGTCCGCCCGCGCGGCCTCCGCCACCTCTTTCTCGGCCTGGAGCTCCATCGCCGCGCGTTCCGCGGCGACGAGCGCGGCTTTCGCCCTGGCCAGGCCGAGGCAAGCCTCCATTGTGGGTGTCCTCTCCCTCGCTCTGTCGTCGGTGCGCTTCGGTATGACGTGGATCGCCGCACGTTCCGCGGCGACGAGCGCGGCTTTCGCCCTAGCCAAGCCGGAGCAAGCCTCCATCATAGGTGGCCTCTCTCTCGCTCTGTGCACGTCATCGGTGAGCTTCGGGATGACGTGGATCGTCCCCTCACTCCCGCCGTCCGAGTCCCTGAGCGGCTTCTCGGGCTCGTCCTTCCGCTTGAGGAAGCGGCCGAACTTATCCCTCGCCGCTGCAGGGGTGGAGCGTCCTCTGCCGCTTTTCCCAGCCCGCACCTTCGATGCGGGACGGCTCTCTCCCTCCGAGGAGCAAGTGCTCGACTCGTCTTTGCGTCGCAGCCTTTTCCTGCCCTCCTTAAAGGAAGGCCCGTCGCTGGACGCCTCGCTGTCCTCTCGCGGTCTCGTGACTGTGGAGCCTTCGGAGTCAGACGTCGCCGACTCCACATCCACGCACCGCGTCAGCTCCACTCTACACTCCGCCGCCTCCGCAGACGCGGAGACGACAGAGTGCAGAGCAGCAGCTCTCCTCCTCACAGTCGGCAAAGACTTGCCAAAGTCCGCGCGTCCTGCGCCAGACAACATTGCCGATCCGCTTGCCAAATCTTTTTTTTTCCCGTTTCTATCGCCAAGGTCGTTCGTTGCACTTGCGTGCGAGGTGTGGGGCGCCCCCCCCGTATACATGGGGCGGCCAGAGCCCGAAGGCTCCGCGAGGGATTTTTGTCCAGCCGCTTTCGCGACTGGTACCCTCCCGGGGAGTTTATATCCATCACCTTTGTCCATATTGTTGTGCCTTGATTTTTATACTGGTCAAGGCACCCAGTTTCCCCTCCCCCCCAGCGCTAATGACGGGGTTTAGCCCCCCCGCCTGCCAGCCTATCGGCACGCTCGACCTTCGGCATTGGGCATCTTTCATACATCAATCATTCATCCTTTCACCCACACTTATAAATATATACATATATATATAATACACCCCCCTGCGCCACTGACGACGCCCCCGTGATTTTTGCAGGTGGTTGTCTCCACCGGAACGACAAGGGAAATAGGGAGAGGGAAAGGATAGAGCAGTCTGCTTCGCCAGTCAACTCTCACAAGAGAGAAGTACTGGGAGCAGACCTGCCCCTTGAGGATGGGAGAGGGGAAAAGGAAGGAGGGAGGCCCGGTGGCGGCAAGAGCCGCGTGCACATGGCAAACACACCGCGCCGTGTCAGACTATTCGCCATCGCCAACAATAGTCCAGGGAAAACCTAGAAGATTGTGGACGATGCCCAGGGTGCACCAGGCCCTTCCCATTGCCAGTCCCACAGGCGTACCTGATGGGGCTGGCAATGGGAGAGGCACACGAGGAGGTTGTCTGACCTAGCACCCCACCCCAAACCTAACCTAACCTAACCTAACCTAACCTAACCTAACCTAACCTTTTTTTTTTTTTTTTTTTTTTTTTTTTTTTTTTTTTTTTACATGTGGAAATGCGTTACGCATCCCCTCATGCCCCGGGGGGGACGAGAGGGGTATGTGGGACTCCCCGGCGGCGGCCGGTATACCCACTAAAACCACATGGTGAATCCTCACGGTCGCTTGTGCCGGGGACACGGGAACGCTTGCGCATACTTCCGCGAACCCCGACGCGACTGCGGCCTTTCGGCCTCCTCCAGGCCTTGCGGCCAGGCGCTGTGTCGGACCACCAGACACAGCGCCGATCCTCACGAGCCCGGAGTGGTACGGCGAACTCCCCCGAGTCCGCCGCCCGGGGCTCAGCGCCGACCGCCTGCCACACCAGCTGGCGGTCAGCAGTCCTCCCGGGTGACAGCAAGCTGCCCCCCGGTCGGCCTCTTCACCCGAAAGGGTGGAAGGTGGGTCCGCCGCGTCCAAGCACAAGGCCCGGTCGCGGCCCCCCTCCCTTTCCTCACGCCCCTTGCGGGGCCGAGGGGTGGGCCCGCCGCTACTCACGCAGCCTCCCTCCCCTCCACGAGGTGGGTCCGCAGCGTCCAGGCCGAAGCCCGGTCGCGCTCCCCCTCCCCATATGTCCCCATAAGGGTGGGTCCGCCGCGTCCAGGCCGAGGCCCGGTCGCAGCCCCCCTCCCTTCCGCTACCCCTTGCGGGGCTGCCCGAGTGGTGGGTCCGCCGCGTCCAAGCACGAGACCCAGAACCACGGCCTCCCTCCTCCCGGGCGTCCTCCACGCGGTGGGTCCGCCGCGTCCAGGCCGAGGCCCAGTCGCAGCCCCCCTCCTCGTCCCCAACAGGGCAGGTCCGCCGCGTCCGAGCCGAGGCCCGGTCGCAGACTCCCTCCCTTCCGCACGCCAGGCATTCGCCATCGCCGACAATACATCTAGGTGACCTAGAAGATTATCCTGCGATGTTCAGAATGCACCGGCCCCTGCCATTGCCGTTCCTCTGGACGTATCCTCGGGACTGACAATGGGCTTCGAGGGGTGGGCCCGCCGCTACTCACGCAGCCTCCCTCCCCTCCACGAGGTGGGTCCGCAGCGTCCAGGCCGAAGCCCGGTCGCGCTCCCCCTCCCCATATGTCCCCATGCCAGACTATTAGCCATCGCCGACAATAACCCAGGACAACCTGGAAAATTATCGACGATACCCAGGGTGCACCGGCCCCTCCCATTGTCGTTCCCACAGGCGAACCCGATGGGACTGGCAATGGGAGCAGGCACACGAGGAGGTTGTCTGACCGCGCCACCCCAACCTAACCTAACCTTTTTTTTTTTTTTTTTAACGTGGAGAAATGCGTTACGCATCCCCTCTCGCCCGGGGGGACGAGAGGGGTATGTGGGACTCCCCGGCAGAGTGCCGGTATACCCACTAAAACTCCACGGTGTGTCTACTCCGTCGCATGTGCCGGGGTCGCGGGAACGCATTAAGCACACATCCGCGACATCCCAGGCGCGACGTCGGTCTGCGGAGACCTCGTCACTGGGTGCGCCATGAAAGATGTTAGCGCACCCTTTTCGGCCAAAGGGGCGCTGTGTTGCACACTTCAACACAGCGCCTCGTCACGAGCCCTGTGCTGAACGACAGACTCCCCCGAGTCTGCCGCCCAGAGGCTCATTCGGCGACAGCCATAGGAACGGCCGTCGCGGACTCCCGATCCCTGACCTCCTCGGTCGTCGGGCGGACTGGCTGCCTCCGAGTGTCGGTGGCGCCCTTCCCTTTCTTGGCCCTTTTTGGGCCGGCACACGCCTTGCTTCCCACCCTGTGGTCAGCGGGCTTTTTGGCTGCCGCGCACACCAGACAATGGGGTGCGGCGGTACACTGGGCCGACTTGTGGCCCAGCTGGCCACAGCGGAAGCAGGCGTTGCTGCGGTCTACTCCTGAGGGGCACTGGTCTTTGGCGTGGCCAAGCTCCAGGCACCTGTAACATCGCAGGGCTCGTGGTAGCAGCAGTTTACGCTGCACCGTCGACCATCCCACTAGGAAGCGGTCGACGCCCATCACCTTTTTAGCAGCCCCAACGGGGCAGCTTACCACAATTGTGCCGAGACCTGATTGGTCCCGGCGGATGTCACCGGCCTTGACGGAGGCTCGCGGGCACTCGCCCACACAGGCGACTGACGCCTCCACCTCCGCCTTGTCGACCGTGTCATCCAGGCCCGAGATGCGCAGATCTGCGCATTTCTCCGGTCTGGAGACACGGACGTCCTCCGCTTTAAGGACCTCCTGTAGCTTGGTAGCCAGCAGGTCGGCTTTGTCTGCGCTAGTTGCCCCCGGCAGCACGAGAATGCGCGCGCCTGAGGCCCCCTTTTTGAAACCTAGGGACTGAATCCCTAGGTCCCTGAGGTTTATCGCCCTTTTTGCCGCCATTAACATGTCGGCGTATGTCACACCCCTTGCCACAGCGTCGGGCTGCAGCTTTAACGCCACAGCCGACGTGGAAGGGGGTCTTAGTCTTGGCGCTTTGGGCTTGGTTGGCCGGCTCGCCGGTTGGCTTGCCGACTTGCCCTTGCGCCGCGACACTGTCGTCCACTCGCCCGATGTTACAACACCCGAAGCCTGGCTCCGCGGCTCTCCCTGTGAGGGTTCACCAACCGCGGCCCGCTTTTTCTTCTCCTTCTTCTTCTTCTTCCCCTTTTTCGTTCCCGAGGGAACAACGACGGGGGTGGCCCCAGAGGCAGCCGAAGCTACCCTTGGCACCTGTACATCCGGGATTGCCTGCGCCCTTTTGGGTGCAGGGTTCTTAGGGGCAGCTGTAAGTGCTGCCCTATAGGTCCTCTCGGGCTGGATTTCCAGCCTGTCCGTTTCAAGGTCTGCCCTGTCTGAGGCCAGCGAAGGCCGGAGGCGCCTTTCAGGCAATAGCCTGTCCTCCAACCCCTCGATCCGAGCGTTCACCAATTCCCCCACCGCCTCGATGATAGAGCGCTTCAGCAGCTCTGGCTCAAACGAAGCCATTGTAGACGGTGGGGGTCCAGTCGCGTCCCGTTGCGCGGTCTGTGACCGCTGCATGTCGGCTCGCAGAGCGACCAACTCGCTGCGGAGTTCCGCAACCTCCGCTCTAAGCCGGCTGTTGTCAGCAGCCAACTTTTCCGTTTCCGCCGTAACGGATGTTCTACCGAGCGCCTCCATTGCCCCCTCAATCGCAGCGGCCGCGTCCTTAAGGGTCCGAACATACGTCCCCTTAAGGTTCGACGACTTCGCGGCCACGCGATTGATGAGGCCGACGTTCTGTCGCACTTGATCCCTCAGCTCCACTGCTGTGGGACCTTCTTCGTCCGGGGTCATCGAGAGGCGGGCTGACCTTAGCGGGTAAACCCGTTTGGCCGCCTCCGCCATCTCTTTCTCCGCCTCGAGTTCCATTGCCTGGCGCTCGATGGCAAGTAATTCGGCCTTGGCCTTAGCCAGACCGACATATGCACCCGTTGTGGGTGGCCGTCCTCTGCCTCTAGGGGCGCCGGCAGTCGGCACCTTACTAGCAGGGCGGTCTTCATCACTCGAGGTGTCAGACCTCGATGTATTGTCCACTCCGTGTTTTGGTCTTGGGCGCTTGCGGCCGTCCCTCGAGCCTCCACGGCTGCACGATCTTGAAGCCGCAGTGTCATCAGAGTCCAAAAACTCCGACTCCTCCTCCACGGCTCGCGCCAGTTCTCTTGCGGTTTGTCCCGCTCGGGTGTTCTCCCCTTTCCTCGCGCTGCGCCTTGCGCAGTCACCTTTATCCTGTCCGATAATGAGTCTCAATCCTTGTTTTATTCCAGAGTCGTCATCTGTTTTGTCAGTCCGAGTTTTAGTTTTAAGTTTAAATTTATCCATACTGTTCCCACGAGTAGGAGGGATAGGGTGGTCGATCTGGGTGGTGCCCTCTGCACACCAGACAAGCCTACTTACTGCACGGTTTCGGCCGGTTCCGTGAGATGGGGGTTTTTTATAGAGGTTATCTCCTCGGGACATTATAGTGGGTCCTTTCCACTTGGCCCAACCGGTTAAGGCTAGGCCCCCGCTCTTGACGCAGACCGCGAGACATGTCCACGAAGACATCCACGCCAAGGCTACGGGATCGTCCGATGGTGGCAAGCCACGTGCACCTGGCACAACACCGCACGAATCATACCGTCCCCTTTCGGGAACTTCCTAACATACATCTCGCTCACGCCACTTCGCCCACACACTCACAACTTATCCACCGACCATAATAAATATATATATATAATAAACCCCCCCTGCGTCGCCAAGGCTATTCCTACTCCTCTCCGAAAGCCGGAGAGTAGTAGGAGCAACCCTCGCAACGCCCCCGTGCCAGACTATTTGCCATCACCGACAATACACCTAGGTGACCTAGGAGATTATCGGTGATACCCAGGGTGCACCGGCCCCTCCCATTGCCGTTCCTCTGGACGTATCCTCGGGACTGACAATGGGATGAGCACGCGTGGAGGTTGTCTGGCATAGCACCCCAACCTAACCTAACCTAACCTAACCTTTTTTTTTTTTTTTTTTTTTTTTTTTGCGTGGGGAAATGCGTTACGCATCCCCTCTCGCCCGGGGGGACGAGAGGGGTATGTGGGACTCCCCGGCAGAGTGCCGGTATACCCACTAAAACCCCACGGTGTGTCCTCTCCGTCTCATGTGCCGGGGTCGCGGGAACGCGTTGGCATACTTCCGCGACCCCCAGCGCGACGTCAGCCTCTCCAGGCCTCCACTTCGGGCAACTGCCCAGGTGCTGTGTTGGCACACTTCAACACAGCACCTCCTCACGAGCCCTAGACGGAACGGCGGACTCCCCCGAGTCCGCCGCCCAGGCTCTCATCGACGGCCACTAAGTAGTGGCCATCGGTATCTCCTGCGCGGCCTCTCCAGCCGCCGCAGGGTGGGCGGGCCGCGACTGGGCTGTGGGCCGAGTCGCAGCTTTCCTCCCTTTCCTCCTTGCGGGCTTTGCGCCAGCGCAAGCCCGCCCGCCCATCTTGTGTCCGGCAGGTTGTTTCGCCGCGGCGCACGCTAAGCAGTGCGGCGCGGCGGCACAACCCTCAGACTTGTGGTCCGGCTTCCCGCAACGGAAACAAGTGCTTCCATAGTCGACCTCTGCGGTGCACTGTTCCCTAACGTGCCCCAGATTGAGGCACTTGAAACAGCGCAGAGGTCGCGTATCCAGCAGCGTGCGGTGCACTGTTGACCACCCTATAAAAAGGCGGTCAAGTCCCATCACTTTTTTGGCAGCGCCAATTGGGCAGCTAACCAAAAGTGTGCCCAGACCGGATCTGGCTCGGCGCACTTCTCCTACTCTAATTGAACTGGGCGGGCACTCACCAATCCGTGATACCTCCGCCATCACCTCAAATGGTCCGACCGAGTCATCCAGGCCCGAGATGCGCAGAGTTGCGCATTTCTCCGGCCTGGAGACTCGGACGTCCTCCTCTTTGAGGGCCTCCTTCAGTTTGGTGGCCAACAAGTCGGCCTTGCCGCTACTTGTGGCCCCCGGCAGCACGAGGATGCGTGCCCCTGTAGCCGCCCTTTTGAAGCCCAGGGACTGAATCCCTAGGCTTCCAAGGTCGACCGCCTTCTTGGCCTGCATCAAAATGCGGGCGTAAGTGACACCCCGTGCCTCTGCGGCCGGCTGAAGTTTCAAAACAACAGCCGACGTGGAGGGGGGTCGTAGATTCGGCTTCGGCTTCGGCTTCGGCTTCGGCTTACGCCTTGGCTTGGGCTTCAGCTGCGCAGCGGGCCCCGGGCCCTTGCCGCTCTTAGCCTTTCGGCGGGTTACCACCGTCCACTCCTGTGTGGCAGGTAGTGGATGTGGCGTCTCGTCAGGGTTGGGGGAAACGACCGTCTTCTTCTTTTTCCCCTTACTCTTCTTCGCTTTCCCCTGAGTGATTGGAGGGGAAGGATCTGGTATGGCCACGTCTTCCAGATGTACTGGCGTATCCGGCTGGGTCGCAGTCCGAGTCTCATCCGGATGAACCCTGTCTGAGGCAAGTGGAGGGCGAAGGCGCTTCTCCGGAAGCAGTCTACCCTCCAGTGCCTCAAACCGGGCATTAATCATAACACCCACCGCCTCGATGATGGTCCGCTGGAGCCGTTCAGGCTCCAACGAAGCACCCCCGAGTGATGGGGCTGTCTCGCCTGTTGATTGTTGCTGAGGCCGCAGCAAGTCAGCCCGCAATGCGGCCAACTCGCCACGGAGCTCAGCAACTTCCGCCTTGAGGCGGTCATTGTCTGCTGACAATTTTCTTGTTTCAGCAGAAACCGTCGTCCTGCTCATCATCTCCACCGCGTCTTTGATGGTCGTCGCCGCATCCTTCAAGGTCCTGACGAAAGTCCCTTTCAGGTTCGACGACTTCCCCGCCACATGATTTATCAGACCAAGCTGCTGGAGCACTTGCTCGCGCAGGTCACCCGCAGTCGGCCCTTCGTCTGAAGTCCCTGAGAGACGGCTAGGACGCAACAAGTACGTCTTTCGCGCTGCCTCCGCTACTTCTCTCTCCGCTCGGAGCTCCATCTCTTCCCGCTCCGCAGCGACCAGTTCAGCTTTGGCTCTAGCCAAGCCGACGTATTCGCCGGTAGTTGGCGGCCTGCCTCGTCCTTTAGGGACAGTTTTCGGGATGGAGTGTATCAAATCCTCCAACCCACTGCCCGATCCCTCATCGTGCGACGTCCCTTTGGACGCTTCCGTGCGTTTTAGAAAACGTCCGTACCTGTCTCTCACTTGCGCAGGAGACTTGCGTCCTCGACCACTCTTAGTCGATGGCACCTTTGGCGCCGGGTGGTCTTCATCACTTGAAGGGCTGCTCAAGCCCAAATCTTCGTCCGGTAGACACCTCGGACGCTTGCGAGCCTCCCTGTGAGAAGGTCCGTCCGATCTCGTAGCTGTGGAGACGTCCGAGTCCGACATGGCCGACTCCACATCCACGATTTGCGTCCTGTCCGAGCTGGCGAAAAGCCGCTCATCCCTTTCTTCTGATGGCTCAGAATCGTCAGAGTCTAGGTCTTGGTCTCCCGCAACCTCGCTAGCCATCAACTTCTTCCCACTCTTGCGACGAGCGCAAGTCAACTTATCCGTATCGAGATGCGAATCGGTTTTTCGTCCGGTATTGCTTTTGCCTTGGTCATTACATGATTTCCTTCCTTCGACGTCCTCCTCTTACGGCGGGGGAAGAAGATGCGCATAGCGCCTTCTCCGTCTCCCCCGCCGTGCTCTTCGGAGCGGGTCGGCTTGGGCGTCTCCCTCCCTGACCCGCTCCGCGGCCTCCTTTTGCGCCATGACGGATTCGCAAAAGGAGGCCATTGCCCTCCAGCACCTTTCGCTGCTGAGCATGGCAGCTACCACGCTCTGCAGCGAGAGGTCCCTCCCCACGACGCTCACGAGGTCGTGCCTCCTCGGCCCCCAGGCCACGCACTCCTCCAGCGTGTGACGCGCCGTGTCCACCGGTGCGCCACACGCATGGCAGATGGGGGTCGGCTCCCGCCCCGCGATCTGGTGCAGGTACTTACCGAAGCACCCATGCCCGGTAAGTACCTGCGTCAGCCTGTAGGAGAGGGCGCCGTGCCCCCTCTTCAACCAGCCAGCCAGGTGGGGGCGGACCGCCTCCACCGTCTCGCGGCCATAGGCGGGGGACGCCAATTGCTCCCCCCACCTCGTCACCACCTCCTCCTGGCACCGCTTCCTTATGCGCCGCACCATGTCCCAATCAGGTGCGGCGCCCGCCGCCCGCTCCCCGGCTCGGAAGCGGTATACCGCCTCCAGGACTTCCGCCTGTAACTCCCAGGGCGGGTCCCCCGCCAGGAGGGTGGCCGCCGCCCATGAGACCGTCCTGTAGCCCCGTATTGCTCTCACCGCTATGATCCTCTGCGGTCTCCGCAGGAGGATCTTATTATCAGCGGTGAGAGCGTCCGCCCAGATGGGGGCCCCGTACAGAGCCATGCTCCGGATTATTCCGGAGTAGAGGCGTCTGCACGTGGACTTGGGCCCCCCCACGTTGGGCAACAGTCTCCCTAGAGCGGCGGCCGCTGAGACGAGTTTCGGGGCGAGCTGGGCGAAGTGCGCCCGGAACCCCCACCGTCCATCCAACACAATGGCCCAGGTATCGCATCTGGGCCTTCACTCTGATGACCTCCCCTCGCACTACGATCTGTGCGCCCCGGGGAGGTCCCCTGCGCGGGCCGTGAAAGAGGAGGGCCTCCGTCTTGCCCAGAGCAACCTCCAGGCCAAGTTGGTGAACCCGCTCCACCACGAGCGAGGTCCCTACGGTGGCTCTCCGCGCCACCTCCTCCCAACTTTTGCCCCGGACCGTGACGAGGGTGTCATCCGCATAGCAGAGCACCCTCATCCCGGGCAGGAGCGGCGCTCGGAGGAGCCAATCGAAGCCCACGTTCCACAGGGTGGGCCCCAGCACCGAACCCTGTGGAACCCCGCGCTCCACTCGACGCCGACCCAGGCCTCCAGCCCTCCCCTCCCACACTACCTGGCGGTCCCGCAGATACGCCATCAACAGCCTCCTAAGATAGGGGGGCACTCCGTGATATCGGAGCGCCTCACCCAGGGTCTCAAACGGAAGGCTGTTGAAGGCGTTCCGTATGTCGAGTGAGACCGCCAGAAGAATTTCTCCCTCCTCCACCGCCTCCCTGGAGAGGCCCTTCAACTGATTCAGGGCGTCGATCGTTGAACGACCCGCCCTGAATCCCCACTGGGCCCCCGAGAGGTTAGGCCCCGTACCCTCAAGATGCTGGACGAGACGGGAAACGAGAATTCTCTCGAGGAGTTTCCCCACCTCGTCCAGCAGGACTATGGGCCTGTAGGCCGACGGCTGCCCGGGAGGGCGTCCTTCCTTTGGGAGGAGGCAGACTCTTCCCACCTTCCATAGGTCCGGGAACTGTCCAGTCCGAAGGCATTCGTTGAACAGTTCCCGGAGCCTATCTTCCAGGGATTTAGCCGCCAGGAAGACCACCACTCCCGGAACCCCGTCCGGACCCGGTGCCTTCCTCCTCTTCCGGAGACGGTGAAGGGCCCCATCCAACTCCTCCTCCAATATGGGAGGGGGAGCCTCCAGGCCGTCCGCCTCTATTCTCGGCGGAGCCATCCAAGGGGGGGCGAAGTTCGGAGGAGCATCCGGGAACAACTCCTCCATAATCCGCCCCAGATGATCCGGCGGTAGGGTTTCCGTTGGAGGCGCACCCCGGCCCCCCAGCCTCTTTCTGGCTGCCCTATATGGACGCCCCCAGGGGTCCCGGTCGAGCTCCGCCAGAACCTCCCCATCCGCCCGCTCCTTAGCCCGGCAGATGGCCATCTGGAGCGCCTCCCTGGCCTGGTTGAGGGCGTCCTTGAGACGGGCCTCCAGTGCCGGGTCTCGTCCGTTATGCCTGCGGCACCGCACGTACTCCCTACGCGCGGCACCGCAAGCCACCCTGAGGTCACTGATCTCCGCGGACCACCAGTAGACCCTGCGGTAGCCAGGCCGTCGCCGGGCCCTCGGCATGGCCGCATCGCAGACCTGCTGCAAGGCGCTGCGCATGCGGCCTGCCAGCTCGTCCACGCTGGCGCCTTCTGCCCTGGGGGAGGCCCACCGCTGAACGATGGCCGCCTCTCCGGCCAGCTCCCTATCCAGCCGGCTCAGGGCCCAACGTGGAAAGTGGCTGGGCCCCCTAGGAGGGTCCGCCTGTCCCGAGGGGGCGGAGATACCAAATCGGATATATAAATGATCCGATAAGGTCTCCACCCCCGCTTCCACCCTCCAGTCCGCAATCCTGCGTGCGATAACAGGGGTGGCAAACGATACGTCCACCACGGACCCCCCCGTATGCCGCACGCAGGTGTGGACGCTCCCCCTATTCAGGAGGGACAGGCCGCACTGAATCGCCCACGCAAGGACAGCTCTCCCCCGAGGATCTGTCGCAGGGTTGCCCCAATCCTGCGCCTTCGCATTTAGGTCGCCGAGCACTACCACGGGCCTCGGCGACCACCTGCAGATCGCATCCCTGACGGAGTCGAGATACGTTTCGAACTCCGCCAGGCTGCGGTTGGGGGAGAAATACGTACCGACTATTACGTATTCCCCCCACCCTGCCACCACATATCCCGCCCCCCTCTCCAGAGTTGAGAGGGCAACGTCGGAGCCCGCCCTGGTGGTGATCGCCACCAAGCCGTCTAAGTCCCCCGCCCAATGTGTGTACGAGGGAACATAGTACGGCTCGCAGGCCACCCCCACATTCACCCCCCACTCCGCCATGGACTGCAAGAACAGGTCTTGAGCCCCGGCGGAGTGGTTTAGGTTCGCCTGGAGGAAACTGTTATGTCGTGATGGATTCATTCCGACATAACAATTTCCTCCCGCGCCTGCTGGCGTCCGGCCTCGGTGGCGGTCGTGGGCCGTGCGGCCGCCTTACCATTTAGTTGGGGGGGGTTGCATAAAGCCCCACCCATGTCATGCCCGGAGGGCCTGCCCGCGTCCGCGCACACCGCACACCTCTGCTTCGCTGCGCAGCTGAAGGCCTTATGGCCCTCACACCCGCACCGAAAGCATAGGGCGCTTCGGTCCACCCTCGATGGGCACCTGGCCTTGGCATGACCAAGCCCCATGCACCTATAGCAGCGCATGGGGCGCTGCTGAAGTGCCTCGACCCTGGCCGCACTCCACCCTACCAGGATCGTCCCAGCATCGGCCAGCACTTTGGCTGCCGCCACCGGGCACTGGACGACGATGGCGCCCATGCCGCCCGGTCCAGAGCGCACCTCCCTGGCCTTGATTTGGCCCTCGACGCAGCCTCCAATTTTCGCCACGGCAGCGACCACCTTCTCTTTTGTGGCCGAGTCATCCAACCCCGTTATCCGTATCTCAGCGGACTTCGTGGGTCGGACAACATCGGCCATCCCCTCCAGGGCGGTGCGGAGCTTTTCCGCCAGCTGGTCGGCCTTCTCCGGAGTTTGCCCCTTCGGCAACTCCAGCAGACGTGCTCCAGTGGCGCCCTGGCGGAACTTGAGGGACTCGATACCCAACTCCCCCAAGTCCACCTTTTCCGCCGCGTGAGCCAGAATATGGCTGTACGTGACTCCAGCCGCTTCCGCCTCCTCCCGCACCTTGATCACTACTACCGAGGTCCGGGGAGGGGCAAGCTTCGGTTTTGCCGGAGCCTTCGCCACCTTCGGGGCGGAAGAGGCACTCTGCGAAGTTGCAGGAGCACTCTTCTTCCCCTTCCCCTTTCCCTTCTTGGACCCGGTCACCAGCGTGAACTCGCCCTCAGGGTCCACCGTGGCAGAACCCTTGGAGGCTGCCACTACCTGCTGTTCGCGGGCCGGCTGGACAGGAGTTACGTGGCCTGTCGCCTTGGCAGCTGCCGATTTGACCGCCTTCTTGCGGACCCCTGACGGTCCTGGTCGGGCCCTGACTGGTCCCTCGACCTCAGACACAAGGGCAGTCTCCTGCCGCCTCTTGTCAGCAGCTAATGGTGGGCGGTGCACCACCGCGGGCAGCAAGCGCTCCTCGATGCCCGCGAAGCGAGCGCTCATCATCTCACCCACCGACATAACAATGGAGCGCTTCAGCTCCTCCACCACATCACCATCCAGCCCTTGCGGTACGGAGGGCACCGGCGATTTGGCAGCCGCCATCGCCTTCCTCATCTCTTCGAACTCGCGGCGATGAGCAACGAGTTCGGCCTTCAGCGCATCCACCTCCTTGCGGAGCGTTCCATTATCACGGCGGAGGCGACGCGTCTCGTCCGCCTCCGGCCTTGCCACCAGCACGTCCACGATCTCCTGAAGCTTCGAGGCAGCGCCCTTCAGCCTTTTAATCATCGGCCCCTGGAGATGCCCCGACTTCTTCACCACCTCGAAGATGGAGGTGACGCTGTGTCCAGCCATCGCCCGCAATTCCTCCGATGAGCAATCCTCAGGGCCCGGATTATCCGAGGCCACTCCCTCCATCGGGTCCAGCACAGGCGAGACGACCACCTTCCTAAAAGCTTTCGCCCGCAGCGCCCGGTCCAAAGCTTCCTCCTTAGCCTCTGATTCGAGCTCCTTCAGCTCCTTCCTCGCTCGGGTGATCCCCGACCCACGCGCCACTCCCGCAGGCTTTCCGCGGCGTGCGGTCGGCACCTTTGCCGCCACTACCTCAATTTCCGAGTCGGAATCAGAGATTCCCGACTCGAAAACCCCCCACGTTCTTTTCCCCCCCCCCCCTGACCATGCTTGAATCGGAGTCCATCGCTGGACACCGATTCAAACACTCACACAAACAACACACCAATAACACGCAAACAACACAACAAACACTCAACAGAAAACTGGGACAAATATCCCCAGCCGCACCGACTTTTGGGGCCCTGAGAAGGGCCTTTCCACCACACACGAAGTGTGGACGAACTTCCAAAAGCGATACGACAAACCCTCTAGTGTGGACGTCCAGTCAACATGGGCCACTCAGCGCCAGGACTCCCGACCTCAAATCATCCTCCGTGCCCGACCTCCGAGAAGCCGGATTACAGGAGACGCCACGCTCCCAGTCAACCTAACCTAACCTAACCTAACCTTTTTTTTTTTTTTTTTTTGTTTTCGGGGGGGAAATCCTCATGGATACCCGGCCGCGCGGGGGCGCGGCGCGGGTTATGCCGGACTCCTACCGGCTAAAACCCCCCCGGCACTACCGCATCGTCTATGTGGTGGGGGGCTGGGAAACCGGCAGAGCCTTTACATCCAGTCCCCCGCCGACGACCGCCCGCCTTTACAGCGGGGCCTTCACGCCCCTCCCTGTAAAAGGGAGGGGCCTGGGAACGACCGCGGGTGCTCGGCCATTCCCACCCGACGGGGTGGTGAACAGTGCAGTGCGGGAGAAGGCGCCCCCGCGCCCGTCTCCCGCTATTCACCACCAGGCGGGAGAAAACGACGATCGTACCGTCGCCTTCTCCCACCTCTTCTTCGCCTACGGAGCGGCGTTGCGAGAGGGTCGTCCTCCCGCGCACGCTCCGCTGCCTCCTTCTGCGACATCACTTCCTCGCAGAAGGAGGCGAGCGCCGACCAGGCCTCCTCACCCCCCAGCATGGATTCGACCACGCTGGGAAGCGAGAGGTCCCCTCCAACCACCGCGGTAAGACTGCGGCGCAGCTCGGACCAGGCTGGGCACACCTCGAGGGTGTGCTGTGCCGTGTCCTCCGACGCGCCGCAGTCGTGGCACGCCGGGGTAACCTAACCTAACCTAACCTAACCTTTTTTTTTTTTTTTTTTTTTTTGTTTTCGGGGGGGAAATCCTCATGGATACCCGGCCGCGCGGGGGCGCGGCGCGGGTTATGCCGGACTCCTACCGGCTAAAACCCCCCCGGCACTACCGCATCGTCTATGTGGTGGGGGACTGGGAAACCGGCAGAGCCTTTACATCCAGTCCCCCGCCGACGACCGCCCGCCTTTACAGCGGGGCCTTCACGCCCCTCCCTGTAAAAAGGGAGGGGCCTGGGAACGACCGCGGGTGCTCGGCCATTCCCACCCGACGGGGTGGTGAACAGTGCAGTGCGGGAGAAGGCGCCCCCGCGCCCGTCTCCCGCTATTCACCACCAGGCGGGAGAAAACGACGATCGTACCGTCGCCTTCTCCCACCTCTTCTTCGCCTACGGAGCGGCGTTGCGAGAGGGTCGTCCTCCCGCGCACGCTCCGCTGCCTCCTTCTGCGACATCACTTCCTCGCAGAAGGAGGCGAGCGCCGACCAGGCCTCCTCACCCCCCAGCATGGATTCGACCACGCCGGGAAGCGAGAGGTCCCCTCCAACCACCGCGGTAAGACTGCGGCGCAGCTCGGACCAGGCTGGGCACACCTCGAGGGTGTGCTGTGCCGTGTCCTCCGACGCGCCGCAGTCGTGGCACGCCGGGGTCTCCTCCCTCCGGATCCGGTGAAGGTGAGATCCGAAGCATCCGTGGCCGGATAACACCTGCACCAGACGGAACGAGAGGAACCCGTGGGACCGCTCGAGCCAGTCCCGCAAGACTGGCCCGAGCGCGTCCAACGTTCGACGGCCGAAGGTGGCGGTGGCGAGGTCCTCCGTCCAGTGATGGACGATCGCTGCCCTCGCCTCTCGCCGGACGGCCTCCCGCTCTTCCGCGGCGGGGCTCTCCCCGAGCGCCCTGCGCCGCGCCGTCCACTCGTACACTCTGGCGAGCACCCACGCCTCGAGCTCCCAAGGAGGGGTGCCGGCCAGAGCGCACGTACCTAACCTAACCTAACCTAACCTAACCTAACCTTTTTTTTTTTTTTTTACATGTGGAAATGCGTTACGCATCCCCTCATGCCCCGGGGGGGACGAGAGGGGTATGTGGGACTCCCCGGCGGCGGCCGGTATACCCACTAAAACCACATGGTGAATCCTCACGGTCGCTTGTGCCGGGGACACGGGAACGCTTGCGCATACTTCCGCGAACCCCGACGCGACTGCGGCCTTTCGGCCTCCTCCAGGCCTTGCGGCCAGGCGCTGTGTCGGACCACCAGACACAGCGCCGATCCTCACGAGCCCGGAGTGGTACGGCGAACTCCCCCGAGTCCGCCGCCCGGGGCTCAACGCCGACCGCCTGCCACACCAGCTGGCGGTCAGCAGTCCTCCCGGATGACAGCAAGCTGCCCCCCGGTCGGCCTCTTCACCCGAAAGGGTGGAAGGTGGGTCCGCCGCGTCCAAGCACAAGGCCCGGTCGCGGCCACCCTCCTTTTCCTCACGCCCCTTGCGGGGCCGAGAGGTGGGCCCGCCGCTACTCACGCAGCCTCCCTCCCCTCCACGAGGTGGGTCCGCAGCGTCCAGGCCGAAGCCCGGTCGCGCTCCCCCTCCCCATATGTCCCCATAAGGGTGGGTCCGCCGCGTCCAGGCCGAGGCCCGGTCGCAGCCCCCCTCCCTTCCGCTACCCCTTGCGGGGCTGCCCGAGTGGTGGGTCCGCCGCGTCCGAGCACGAGACCCAGAACCACAGCCTCCCTCCTCCCGGGCATCCGTACGAGGGGTGGGCCCGCCGCTACTCACGCAGCCTCCCTCCCCTCCACGAGGTGGGTCCGCCGCGTCCAGGCCGAGGCCCGGTCGCAGCCCCCCTCCTCGTCCCCAACAGGGCAGGTCCGCCGCGTCCGAGCCGAGGCCCGGTCGCAGACTCCCTCCCTTCCGCACGCCAGGCATTCGCCATCGCCGACAATACATCTAGGTGACCTAGAAGATTATCCTGCGATGTTCAGAATGCACCGGCCCCTGCCATTGCCGTTCCTCTGGACGTATCCTCGGGACTGACAATGGGCTTCGAGGGGTGGGCCCGCCGCTACTCACGCAGCCTCCCTCCCCTCCACGAGGTGGGTCCGCAGCGTCCAGGCCGAAGCCCGGTCGCGCTCCCCCTCCCCATATGTCCCCATGCCAGACTATTAGCCATCGCCGACAATAACCCAGGACAACCTGGAAAATTATCGACGATACCCAGGGTGCACCGGCCCCTCCCATTGTCGTTCCCACAGGCGAACCCGATGGGACTGGCAATGGGAGCAGGCACACGAGGAGGTTGTCTGACCGCGCCACCCCAACCTAACCTAACCTAACCTAACCTAACCTAACCACCTTCATCTGAAAAATAAAAAAAAAAAGATATTATATACACGTTATATACCATTCTAGCTTCCTTTTGTCCCCCCCATAATTACTGTCGAGTCCGATTTTCTCCGTTCATATAAAAATTTTTAACTTTCCATACATTTCATTGTTTTTTAGTCAGTTTTTCGCCCCCCCTGTAAAATTTTCCTCCACTTTTTCATCCAATTTTCACACCGTCGTGCTGCTCTCGTTGCGGCGCGTCCATTGACGTATCGCACGTGGCTCTAGCGGCGAATTTCATTTCCCGTCCATATCACCGAAGTTTACCTAAGCGCTCCGCGTCCGTAGTACAAACACCTTCATCTGAAAAATAAAAAAGATATTATATACACGTTATATACCATTCTAGCTTCCTTTTGTCCCCCCCATAATTACTGTCGAGTCCGATTTTCTCCGTTCATATAAAAATTTTTAACTTTCCATACATTTCATTGTTTTTTAGTCAGTTTTTCGCCCCCCCTGTAAAATTTTCCTCCACTTTTTCATCCAATTTTCACACCGTCGTACTGCTCTCGTTGCGGCGCGTCCATTGACGTATCGCACGTGGCTCTAGCGGCGAATTTCATTTCCCGTCCATATCACCGAAGTTTACCTAAGCGCTCCGCGTCCGTAGTACAAACACCTTCATCTGAAAAATAAAAAAGATATTATATACACGTTATATACCATTCTAGCTTCCTTTTGTCCCCCCCATAATTACTGTCGAGTCCGATTTTCTCCGTTCATATAAAAATTTTTAACTTTCCATACATTTCATTGTTTTTTAGTCAGTTTTTCGCCCCCCCTGTAAAATTTTCCTCCACTTTTTCATCCAATTTTCACACCGTCGTACTGCTCTCGTTGCGGCGCGTCCATTGACGTATCGCACGTGGCTCTAGCGGCGAATTTTTTTCCCGCCCACCCACCCAGTTGACGCTCACTACGTTAACTTTATCACTATAGCACATCATCAATATATATTTTGGATTTTTGCAGATCTATTTTTCTCTCTTTTCTGAACACGAAGCCCTGGTGGTCTCTCCGCCAGGTCTCTTGCGGTCATGCCGATTGGGAGGTCACCTCCCAGGCGGGCACCTGCCACAGTAGAAACCCGTTCTCAGCGGGCTGTGACTACACAGCCTCCGCCATCTAAACCTCCATCCCCTAACCCTTCGCCCTCTAACCCCTCGACATCCAAACCCCTGTCCCCCCGTTTGTCATCACCTTCAGTTAGCAATCTGACGCCTGCGTGGGCAAATAAAACCTTCACGCAATCCCCACTGACACCCATAGACCCACAGCTAATAACCCTTTCTCCACCAACCACCGAACAACCACCACCAACCAATCAACCACTGCCGGCCACACAAGTTGCCGCTCCACATCCTCCCGCAGTAGCATTCGACATCAACTTAGAGCCCAGTTGCAAGCCCACCCAACCGATCAAAGCATCGGAAACCACTAAGCCTACTGAAGACAAGCAAGTGAATAGCTTCACAGAACTGGTACGAAATCTAACTAAAACAATAATAAACGCAATAAACGACGGCAAAAGTGTCACTGCCGCAAACAAAAAGGTAGTTATAGCAGCAGCCCAAGAAATCCGCAAAGCCACCGAGAATATCAACATTAAAGTACCCCCGACCGAAAAACCAATCAGTGACACCAATCTCAGTACACTCAAAGAGGACATAGTAGCCAGTGTTAGTGCGGAAATCACGAAACTTAGAGAAGAAATTGCGGAGATCACTTCGATCACTGCACCAAAACCATCATACGCCACGATCGCTGCTAAGACTCAGAAACCGGCAATCCTAATTACACCAACAACCACAACCGGAACCGAAAAAACAATAGACACCTGGAGAAGTGCCATCACTTTTAAGAACAAGAAATACTCCCCATCTAACATCAAACCCGTTGCCAACGGCAAAATATTAGTTGAATTCGACAACCAACAACAGTGCCAGGAGACTATTGAGATAGTTAACAACACTAAATCCCTGCAAGCAGAAGAGGCGAAAAGACGCCCACCACTCGTGATACTCAAAGGCATCAATAAACTCCTCAAGAAGGAAGAGCTTATTGACGTCATAAGCTACCAGAATTCCGTCCCGTCAGAAGCGCTGAGACTGTGCTTTCTGACATCAAACAGGAACCCCGCGCTATACAACGCCGTCATAGAAGTCAGACCCAACATATACACTTCCCTTATCCAACTGGAAAGAGTAGCAGTAGACCACCAGCGTGTACACATAGAACCTTTCTCAAGGTTTGTTCAGTGCAGCCAGTGCCTGCAATACGGCCACACCAGAAGCAAGTGCACAGCGGAAGTACATCCTTGTGCTCACTGCGCCGCTGTAGACCACCAACTCCCCAACTGCCCTTTCATTGCTCAACCTGAAAAAACCAACTGCTACAATTGTGTCAATTACGCCCAAAAAACCGGAAACAACAACTGTGACACCAAACACCGTGCAAACAGTATCAATCTGTGCCCTCGCATTAAATCCATTAAAACTAGAGTAGAAGAAGCTACAGACTATGGCTGCTAAAAAGATAAAGTTTTTACAATGTAATGTTAACAGATGCTATGTATCCCAACTAGAATTAAGTAAATACTTCATGGCTAATAACTACGATATAGCACTAATCTCTGAGCCATACGTCGGGAAACACCTTACCATCCAACCCATACCAGGCATTGACATACTTCAATACAGCACCACAAGAAGAGTAAAAGCCGCCATCTTCGTAAAATCTGACAAAAATATTACACTAGGAATAACACAACTGTCAACAGCCAATATTGCAATAGCCCAAATAGACCTAGGACAAAGAAAATTACACATCGCATCTGTATACATTGAACCTGATGAAGATAAATACAATACCTTAAATGCGCTCGAACACTTCCTACACTCTACCAATGGATCTATGAGGATAATTGGAGGCGACTTCAATAGCAAACACCCAGAATGGGGTGAAACCTCCACTGATGAACGTGGCGAAGAAATTATAGACGTATCTATCGCTCACCAACTTCACGTACTAAACAAGGGCAATACACCTACCTTTGAAGCCATTCGCCACGGAAATCACTGCTCTTCAATTGTAGATATCACACTAGTATCAGACAACCTTGCTCTACTGATACCCCAATGGGAAATATGTTTAGATGCATGTCCCACCTCAGACCACAATGCCATAGCCTTTGAAATCACTCAAAAAAGACCACCTAGACCTAGACCCTTCGCTACACGGAAATATGACACGAAATTAGAAAAATTTGAATATTTTAGAGAAGACCTTAGAAATAGGATACAACCATGTAAAATTAATAATGTTAACCTAGATAATATAAATGCGACAGAAATAGACGATATAGTAGAAGAATTTACCAAAACAGTACAGGACAGCTGCGAAGAAACCCTCAAAGCACATACACCGAAAAATAAGCATAATCCCTGGTGGAACGATACTTTGGAAGAAATGAAGAAAGCAACCATCAAAGCACACCACAGAACTCATGACCTTAAAGTAAAAGGCCTCCCAATAGAACAAGCAATTAAAGATCATCAAACACTCAAAAATGAATATGCAAAAGCACTATCCAAAGCTTCAACAGAACATTTTAGGGACTTCTGCAATATGCAGGGCAAAGAAGACGTATGGTCACTCACAAACCGCATACTAAAAGTCTCGGCTACACGCGGACCTCCACAAACCCTCAGAGTAGGGAATCAGTTCACCAATAATACCACAAATACAGCCCAAGCACTCCTAGACCATTTCTACCCGGACGACACAAATATTAACGAAACCCCGAGACAAGCAGAATTAAGACGCCATGTTAACGATGAAATAGACACAGAAAATGACCCACCATTCACCGTAGAAGAAATCCGCGATCATCTATCCAACATGAATCCAAACAAAGCGCCAGGTATGGACCATCTCACCTCAGACATATGCCTCGAAGTCTTCAACATCATCCCTACACAATTTACACAATTTCTCAATAGATGCCTACAAATTGGACACTTCCCAACTAGCTGGAAAAAAGCAATAGTGATCATAATCCCCAAACCTAATAAAACTGACACCAGTGACATGGCATCATATAGACCTATTGGTCTAATACAAGTATTTGGAAAGTTATTGGAAAAACTAATCAGCAGAAGATTATCATACCACTTAGAAATCACTGAACATAATAACCCGAAACAATACGGATTCAAAGAACAAAAATCCACGACAGACGCACTACAAACGGCAATAGATTTTATAGAGGAAGCTAAAACACAGAAGAAACAAATAATAGGAGTGTCCCTGGACATTAAATCAGCCTTTGACAATGCCTGGTGGCCACTGCTCCTGCATAGACTAAGGAAGATGAAATGCCCCAAAAACCTGTATAAGATGATTACAAACTACCTACAAAACCGCTCTGCAACACTAACATATGGTAATGCCGCCGCTGGTAAAAAACTTACAAAAGGATGTGTACAAGGCTCCGTATGCGGTCCTTTGTTTTGGAATATAATTTTAGACGAACTGCTGGACATTGAAATACCAACAGACGCGCACATTCAAGCCTATGCAGATGATGTCCTGCTCCTGATTCGCGGGAACACAATAGAACAAGTAGAAACCCTCACTAACGAACTCTTAAAAACCATCTCCTCATGGGGTGCAGAAGCCAAACTTATCTTCGGACCAGATAAAACCAAAGCCATCGCATTTACACCAAAAAGCAAGAATACACAAATAATTATGGACAACACGCAGATCACATTTTCCAAAGAAATCAAGCTCCTCGGAGTCATCATAGATGAACAACTCAAATTCATAAAACACTGTAATTACGTCATATCCAAAGCAACTAGATTATATAAGAAACTAGCACTATTCATTAAACCAACTTGGGGAGCTCACCCTCAAAATGCTGCCACAATTTACAAACAAGTGATCCAACCAATGTTTACCTATGGCGCTGGAATATGGGGCAAAGCCACTCAGTATTATTGTGTACGGAAAGCACTCAGATCACTACAGCGACAATTTGCAATTAGAAGCATCCGCGCATTCCGCACAGTCTCAGCAGTAGCTTCCATCATGCTAGCAAATTTTACACCACTACACCTAATCATCGAAGAAGCTAAAGAAATACACGAAGTAAAGACAACAGGGAGATACACAGAACTGCCAAGCGACATACCACTAAGAAAGAAAACCGAAATAAAAGAGAAACTACACCCAGCAATTAGACAATCAATACAATACCAAGAAGCTACCACAGAACAAGAAGTTGATGACCTCATTAGAAACATCCCTATAACAATATTTACAGACGGCAGTAAACAAGAAAATGGAGACACAGGAGCTGGAACAGTAATATACCTACCCAATGGAAATACTATAGTCAAGAAAGCCAAACTAAACAGAACAACTACAGTCTTCATATCCGAACTATATGCAATAGAAAACGGTCTCAAATGGCTCACCCAATACAAATATAAAGAAAACTCCTTAATAGCAACAGACAGTCAATCAGCACTAAAAGCCCTACAAGACCGGAATAATCCAGATCCCACCGTAAATTCTATACACAAACTATTACACCAATTAAAGACGCAAATGATAAATGTAACATTCATATGGGTAAAAGCACACGTAGGCATACCGGGAAATGAAAAGGCAGACCAAGTAGCAAAAGAAGCCTCAATGAGCAAAACAGCAACCGCATCCAACTGCTTCCCAATATCATTTGCTAAACACAACCTAAAGAAAAATACAATAGAAAAATGGCTAAAACAGGATACAGAAGAATATAATACCACACAGATAAAGAAATGGTTTCGGGACCCCATGGAGCTCCGGAAATTTTTAGAGATAACCCCACTCACCTTTGAACTTACACAAATACTTACAAACCACGGCTACCACAAGGAATACCTTAACCGCTTCAAAATAACAAATTCAAACACCTGCCCCTGTGATGATATCCATGAACAGACAATAGACCACCTTCTGAAAGACTGCCCAATTTTTGCAAAAACACGACAACAATATGAAGCATTATGCCAAATTAAAACCATAGAACCCTACAACCTGACAGAAGTCAGCCAAATACAAGATACCATGAACGCATTCGTAAAGTACACAAAAAATATAATAAATAGCCTAAAGAAATTAAACAAGACGTAAACAATCAAAATATCCTGTATCCATTAGCAGGATCAAATTTTTAAAAAAGACACCATCTATCTAAAACAACTTCTACCCCATATGAATCTGACACTCTTCAAATTAATAGTTACAAACCCAAAAAAAAAAAAAAAAAAAAAAAAAAACCTAACCTAACCTAAACCTAAACCTAAACCTAAACCTAAACCTAAACCTAAACCTAAACCTAAACCTAAACCTAAACCTAAACCTAAACCTTCCTTCCTTCCTTCCTTCCTTCCTTCCTTCCTTCCTTCCTTCCTTCCTTCCTTCCTTCCTTCCTTCCTTCCTTCCTTCCTTCCTTCCTTCCTTCCTTCCTTCCTTCCTTCCTTCCTTCCTTCCTTCCTTCCTTCCTTCCTTCCTTCCTTCCTTCCTTCCTTCCTTCCTTCCTTCCTTCCTTCCTTCCTTCCTTCCTTCCTTCCTTCCTTCCTTCCTTCCTTCCTTCCTTCCTTCCTTCCTTCCTTCCTTCCTTCCTTCCTTCCTTCCTTCCTTCCTTCCTTCCTTCCTTCCTTCCTTCCTTCCTTCCTTCCTTCCTTCCTTCCTTCCTTCCTTCCTTCCTTCCTTCCTTCCTTCCTTCCTTCCTTCCTTCCTTCCTTCCTTCCTTCCTTCCTTCCTTCCTTCCTTCCTTCCTTCCTTCCTTCCTTCCTTCCTTCTCCTTCCTTCCTTCCTTCCTTCCTTCCTTCCTTCCTTCCTTCCTTCTTCCTTCCTTCCTTCCTTCCTTCCTTCCTTCCTTCCTTCCTTCCTTCCTTCCTTCCTTCCTTCCTTCCTTCCTTCCTTCCTTCCTTCCTTCCTTCCTTCCATATACATCACACATCTTTCCGCTGATAATACGTTGCCACTCTGCTGCTACAAAACGATAGCATTACCAGGTGTCATAGATGGCGCTACATATCACATAAACCAATTATGATGCTAACAACAGTACCTATATGGCATACGTTGAATTATGGCGCCTCCTGAAGTCGCCGAAACCACGTTGCTATCGATAAATAGCGGCACCAGGCGGCGTCAGCAGATTATTGTAAAAACATGACAACAAACACGATTTGCAACAATAATATACACGCACAAGTTTAATTTATCTACTATTTACTTACCTATCTACCTGTTCACTTGGTCTTTATATCCTTTAAATTAATATTTATGACTGCTGAGAAAAGAGCCAAAATATTTTATTCATGTTAACCATTTGGAACATTATGTATGATTTGTATGCAGGTCAAATGACACAAATAGATGAGTAGAGTCAGCGCTTTGCGAAGCCTGTGCTATTCCACACTTGTACTTGCGTTTGATTAAGGTGGAAGCGATCGAGCGAGGCAGCAATTATATAGGTAGTTACTCTAGTTTAGATTTCGTACAGTCTCAGTCTATGATAAATAGTCATCCCAATAGTAGGTTTGATTCCTGTGACTGGCACAAACTTGATTGACAAAATAATATGCAGGTTGGAAGTGACATGGTAACGAAAACTTTTGGAGGTCACTATAATAATATTACAGAAATAATTTATGTCGAAAGTCGGCGGTTGCTACAGTTGCAATTATTGACTCGTGCAAGTAGAGGCGCATGCGTTAAACCTGGCGGATCCGTCGCTGGCCTGCGAGGTATTTTTTTGGAACGAAGTTCCTTATCGCGCATTGCGAAAGACGGAAAAAAATATCACGAAAAGTTGTAACGACACTTTTTGTAAGCCGTGCGGCGTGCGCATGTTTCTCTGTCTGTCTCTCTCTCTCTCTCTTATAGAAAACAAGCCAGTTATTTTCGTTTCGTCTTTCTATTTCGCATTGAACAGTGTGTGTGGCTAACTGGGCTCGGTCAGTCAGTCGGCGTGCGTTCGAACTGGAGGACGTATTTTTGGATTTAAATCAAAATGACGCAACCATCGACTAAGGAAAGGGAAATGCTCTTAAATATAATAGAATTATACAAAGACATGCCATTTCTTTGGCATAAAAAACATAAGGATTATAAAATCAAAGATATCAGCTCAGCAATAAATATTTTTTGACACATTTTCTGGGTCTAATTTAAAAAAAAAATGTTACAATTCTTTCACTAATTAATCGTTGAGTGTATACAGTTTTTTTGTAAATAATAAATAATAATAAAGGAACTTCGTTCCATCCGGGTGTCCCTTGACACCTCTCAAGTATTTTGTTTTTGTTTAAACACACACCATGCAAATAACAGTAGTGCTGCCTATTACTATCAAATTCTGAAGACATTACCTACTTTATTTAATCAAATTTATTTCTTCTTCTTTTTATTCTACTATGAAATTAATCCCAATTTTGGGCCCTGGTTTGCGGCTTGCGGGATGTCTATAAATTCTGCAAGTATGGTGAATTTTCAATGATAATAGATTTTATTGACTTGGTGGATTTGAAAATGACAGCGATACTATTACTCATGTACGGAAAATATGGGCAAAAAAAAACGGACGGATTTTTTCTGTCACGAAAAAGCGTTACGGCCGCGTGGAGAAGGTAGAGGATATATCGCGTGGTGAGGCCGCACGGCGGAGGGAAATAAGTAATTATTTTTTAAATACTTTTTTTTTGGAAAGTAAATGAAATAGAAAATCATTCAAAATCTTGATACCTCCTCCTACTCCTTGTCCAATCCATATCAGCACGAACTTTACTGTCTAATTTCAATAAGCTATGTCAATATTGCATAGTCTGACGTAGTTACAATAAAATAATTAAATAAAAAATAAATATAACTAGCCTGTTATCATTACATATTGCTAGAGTTCGTCACCTTCAAACAAAAACAATTATAATATCAAGGGGCTGTATAATTTCCTACTTCACAAGACAAAATGTTTGCAATACAGTAATTGTATAATTATGTTGTCAGTTGCACGTTTGGTGCCAATTAATACATCATTGTTTAGTTATTATTCCAATACTGGGGAAAACAGGGCTAGTCTCAGCGTTATTACTACATGGAAACGTGTCATAGCTTTCACGTCTCTTAAAGTTTGACGTGATGAGCAAATCACTGTGCGCGCGCAGCGTGTTGCCACACCTGCGTGTGCTACGCGCTATCGGTTTCTGCCGGCTCGGCGCGCGCTCCGGCGCGAGCGCAGCGCGGCGCGCGGTGCAACACGCGTACCACGTATTAGCATTCATCTTGTTGTGCATTTTTGTGGGGCAGCAGTTACTCTATGCATACCAGGTGGTTTGTTTGTAATTAAATAATATGTAAAATGGATATTCTATTGGTTACTATTGGAATAAATAGGACGACACGAGTCTGGCGCGCGGGTGATATAGATGTTTGAATTAAAAAATATATATATGATTGATTGACACAACGCTGGGGGCGGTGATTGAACTGTCTGCAGGTGAGGTAAAAAGGAAACACAGTTATAAAGGCAGTATACATAAACTTTTGATGCTGAGCTAAGGGCACGTAGTGGTAACGAGATGAGTCCACGTTTGCTAGCTTCCAGGGCACATTTTTTACGACCTTCACTACATACGTGAGCCTCGAGGTACCGAAGGCCTGTATCATGTAATTGTTCTACCAAAATCTATTATTTCACTAGAAACAGTATTTTTAAACGAGACGTAGCGCGCGCGTGTCAGCAGCGAGCGTCGGGGGCGGCTACCGCGGAGTGCGTCGAAATAGTAGGCGCGGGCGATTGTCGTCTTCTATCTTGCGCTTGTTGTACGATGTATGTACGTTAAAGGTATAGGCAAAGGATTAATTTAGTCAGTCATTAAATTATTAATTTAGTAATCTAATAATATCGGCATTTCACCAAGATTACGCGCGCGAAAGTTTAAATTAATGTGAAGTATCGTGGCGCAATCAAAGTCTGTTCCAGTGTGCCGTACCACATAATATTAGTCCCGATCTACGTGCACCATTAATACTTTATTATTCCAACTTGGATCTAGTGTGGATATTATAGGGATACATAATTAAATCAAATCTTTTTACAGACACGTAGCGACATGGATAAACTAGCGCGGGTGATGTTTTTAATGCTGTGTCACACTACTTGTCTCGCGAAGCAGTTCGTGTTCCACATGTACGCGGATCAGATCGACGAAATGATTTTAGCCCTGGAGGGTGAGTGGCGTGGCGGTGGCCCCCAATGACTGATCCTGGTCGGTTAGTGACGTCGAGATAAAAGAGCGCGGGTGGCGTATTGCAGATCCCCTGTTCGGGCAGCGTGCGGGGCGCGGCGCGGCACTGCTGCGCGGCACGGCGCGGCGCGCGGCGCGGCTACTGCGCGGCTACGCGGGCTGCGCGCTCGCCACCTGCGTGCTGTGGCTCGTGTTCCCCGTGGTGAGCCGTGTGCGCGCCTACCCTCATGAGTTTCCCTTCTGGACCGGCCTTGGGTATGAAAATCACATCGGGTGAGTATTGATAATTTATATCCCACTAAATTGCTAAACGTGACCTAAAGACAATACAATAAATCCAAAAGTAAACGCGCACAGATTCGTGGCGGTGCTGCTGTACTCGTTCTACGCAACGAGTGTCGTGGCCGTCGGCAACACTACGATGGACGCATTCATTGTCACTTTGCTGGATCAGAGCAAAACACAATTGATTATCTTACGGTAAATGATGTTTCACATGTAAAAAAATATTATTTTATAACAATGCGCAAAAATATGTGAAGTTTAAAGAGATAAGAAATATAAACGTGTAATAGGTACAAAAATATCCGACTATATTAGATGTATTTATAACTACGTCTACATTTTTCCTTTAGAATGAATTTTGGATCACTGATAGAGAGGGCCGATGCAATTCAATTACAAACAGGGCGAAATCATCTAATAGTGCTGAAGGAACTGTTCATCGAATGCCTTATACATTATAGAAAAATAACTGAGTGAGTACCAAAACTGCAGTAATTCCAGTGTTTGAGCGGGTTTCATTAGTGGACTCTATCGTATTCGAAATACGTAAAGTTTGCCTACGGTCTGCACGAGAGAGAACAACGCCAACCGGCGTGGGTACGATTATCACTTAAAATGCGTCAGCTCTCATGCATGGATATTGAGAAGGCGTAGGGGGGTAGGGGTGCTCTGACTTCTCCAATTATACACACTACGCAGCTTCACGAATATGTTCATAAAATATAGCGCCGCGTCCAGATGCACGCAAAATTCGAGGCAGGCCTTACATACTGAAGTGATTTGCTGCGCGGGACAATTTAAATGATAATCTTGCCGTTGCCTATTATGCTCCCTCTCTTTATAACGCGAACAAACAGTGTCTCGCTTTACAGCTCCGGCATGTCTACAAATTGTTAAGAAACGACATTAATTGTCGATATATCAACAATTTTACGTTTAACTAAATTTAATGACCATAAATATCGATATTTTAATTTAATGTATATGTCGAAAATAACCTATGACAAGGTTTTATTGTCATATTTCCTTTTTGAATAACTTTATAGTGAAATGATTTTAATTTACTCGCTATATTTCTAACATTTTATACCTACCATGGTAGTGTTTAAGAGGAACTACGAGTCTCTTTGTTTTCATAATAATAGTATAGTCCGACATGCGCATTGTACAATGTACCTGTTAATTATGTAAGCGATGAAACGGGGCACAGATTGTATAGACTGCTCAAGAAACTCGCGTGCGCCTGTGTGTGCAGGTTGTGCGGGACGTTGCAGCGCGTGTTCGGCGCGCCGCTGCTGGTGCAGTTCGGCGTGGGCGGGTGGATCTTGTGCATGACCGCCTACCGGATTGTCAGTGTGAGTGGTGCTAAACTGGTTTAATTCAACACTCCTGCCGGCTGCTAGTAATCTACTTATCAATAATGCGCAACTCGTTCCGTTTTAGCTGAACGTGCTAAGTATCGAGTTCGCGTCGACGACTCTGTTCATGACCTGCATCCTAACAGAGTTGTTCCTGTTCTGCTACTATGGAAACGAGGTTACTGTCGAGGTGCGGTCAGTTCACAAAAAACCGTATCCCTGATATCTCTTGATGGCTCTTTTAAGCCGACGAAAAAAAACGGAGATTGATATCAATTCGACCCTTACATATTAATATAAGGTTTAACTAAAACGGTGTAAAAAAATTTACCATTTAATCAGTAAGTAATATGTATCACGTTGATGTATTAAATAATTGTGTAAATGATGTTTTTTTTAAACTAGGCTAACCAGTAGCGTTTAGCGGTGTGCTCAGTACCGGCGGGGGGTAATTTTTAAAATTTCTATTCTATTAATTAATTTTATTCTGTTCATTGTTGTATAAAAAAGTCGTGCTCGTGAAGGCGGTGCCAAATAATAAAAGTATACTAGTATAGTAACGAGATGCGCGAACCAATTAGTAGGTATGGTGTTTGGTGCCGACCAGCAATACTGGACTGAGTAATTTTTATTTGGCATCGAATCAACATTTGTTACATACATATTTAATTTAGTTAGACAAGTTAGATATTTTTTTCCGGAATAATTATTAATACTAAATACATCAAAGATCCAAGGTTAATTTCATGAACATTGATTGATTTAGCAGTCTTTTTTATCTATATTTCTTCGAAAATTATCTCGATGATGCGATGTTCAAATAACTTTTGCGTAGATGATCCGATTTTAACGATTCTTTATTTATATGAAAATATATTCCAAAAAACATCAAAGCAAAATATTAACCAATCTAAAAATCTTCCTAGTCTAACTTAATCTAATATGTGAAGAATGTTGAGTCGGTGCCATACACATAACTGAGTTGAATATAGCCGGTGCGCGCCAAAGACCGCTTATAAATTGTTCCATGCACCAAGCCACTAATGATACATTATTTTAATATTTTTCATTGGTTGTTCGCTTGGCACCAACTTAACATAAACTATATATTAGATTAAGTTAGAATATATAGATATTTAGATTACATTATTTTTTGCTTGCATGTTTTTAAATCCGGATTTTGTTTTCTTAAAATGTTTTTGCAATAGATAGTGTGTTTAAGTACAGAGCGATCGAGTCGCCGAGTCTGTGTACGGCATGGAGTGGACGCGCGCACCGCCCGCCTTCCGCCGCTCGCTGGCGCTGGTGATGGAGTGCGCCAGGCGTCCGCTGCGCCCCGCCGCCGGCCACGTCATACCGCTCTCACTAGACACCTACCTCAAGGTAATCGAAACATTTCTCGATGTTATTATTCGACTCGCAACTCATATTAAGATTTTTTTTTATATTTTCAGATCTTAAAGTCATCGTACAGCTTCTATGCTATGTTACGCCAGACGAAATAGAAGAGCTAATAAATGGGCAATATATTTGCGTTACATAGTTATTGTGTTGTAATATTGCGCATGTTTTGTTACTTGTGGAAAAATACCTACTTAGATTTAGTAATAATAATGTAGATGATATAAAACGGCAATGTATTAGTACATTATGATATAAGTGAGCTAAGTTGGTCATTAAAGTCAAGTCTGGATTGCAGTCCGAGCCGAAGACAAGGGTGTATTGTAGCCGAGATTGTAATGACTACTTGTGCGCGTTGGCCGAGGTCCGCCACACGCCGGGGTGAGAATAAAAAGCTGGACGATGGATGAAAAATAATAAATTATATTGTATGTAAAATTTTCAGTGCGGACATCTGAGGTGACAGAAAAAGACTTTCTAAAAACAAAAGATTACTAAAAAAATAACCATAAAAGACTCCGCTCACAAATATCATACCACGTTTTCAATTCACTTGTGACGAAAAATTCAAATAAAATCACATCACATATTTGTAAAAATGTCTACAGAACAAAAATAGCGTCTGGTTTTATTTCACTAGTCGTTCGAAAAGCCGTAAAAGAGGTATTGAAATATAATTACTTGAATGTTTTTGTAATTATTAATTTGATGGCAACAATATATTCAATATTCTTAGAAATTAAATGTTTCTTCATATGATTTTGACTATGGCGGCGCGGGTGATAGAAATTTTCTAATATTTTAACAAATTGGTTGATTGACACATTGCTGGTGGCGGGGATTGAACTGTCTGCGGATGAGGTAACAAGGAAGGAAGGACAGTTCTAAAGGAAGTATGCACAAACCTTTGATGCTGAGCTAAGGGCACGTAGTGGTAGCGAGATGAGTCCACGTTATCAGGCGTCCAGCATTCCACTTTTTTCACAACTTTCACCACACACGTGAACTTTGAGATATCGAAGGTCTGCATCATCTAATTGGTCTACCAAAATCACTCATTTCACCAGAAACAGTAATTTTAAACGAGACGTAGTGCGCGCGCGTCATTCTAATATCCTTCGATTTTGTAACTGGCGCAGGAGCGAGGGTCGGGGGGCCGCTACCGCAGCGCGGGTGGACAAAATTGACGCGGGCGATTGTTGTCTTCTCGCCTGCGCTTGAAGTACGAGGTATGAACGGGCAAGGGATAGGCAAAGGATGTTGCGTTGTTTGTCAATCAAATTATTAATTTACTAATCTAATAATATTGGCATTTAATTAGTATTATGCGCGAGAAAGATTACAATAATGGAAGTGTTTCGTACTGAAACAGTATTTTGTTTTGTATTTAACTTAATTGAAATTTCTTAGTTTTTGAACGTGACTACTCATAGATAAACATTATTTTCTGAGTGTTGGTAAGAGCGAAATCAGGCTTGCAACCTTGGGGAAAGATCGCGACTCCAGATTGGTCGATTAAAAATCGGCGCAAGAGGCGCCCTCCGCTGTCATGAGGGCGCGACCTAATTAGATGCAAACTAGTCTTCCGCATTCCACCTCAGCGACCGGACGTGTGTTACGCGCACCCCCGTCCTCGTCTTCCCGGCACCGCAAGTGCATCATACGGACGCCATTACGTGGCTCCTTTTAAATCCGGGCTTACGACGCGTGTGAAGACCATTGTGTGGTGAAAACAAATACACAACTAAGACCACACGCCCCGAGGAGGCTGATCGATCCCAAGTAAGGCCTCATTTGCTCCCCAACAGAAGTATTGTGGCGTGGCTCTATTAAAACACTTAATTGAATAATAAAAATTGAAAACTCATTTTTTGGCGTTTAACATCTTTGCCAAAAAAAGTTTAACCACTAGTGCGGTTATATAAACCGGAAAGCAGGTGTTTGTCATAAGCTGCGTGTGAAATAAGAGCTACTCTACAATAAGTGTGTTGAACAAAATATATTATTATAGTGGCTGTAGAGAAGTCTCACTGAAATTAAATCATTATCCTTTCTTGCAAGCGGTGAATAATGTCAGGCACGCCAATGGGCGGGGCGCGGTGGTGGCGGGACACTGTAATTAATCTTTCACCGGTACCGATGATATAATTAGATAATTTACCACTATAATTACCTTATTAGTATTAAATCAGAATATAACGTCAGATTCACGGTAGAAATCGACGGCGACACAGGGTTATAGTCAAGACTCGCCTACACGCATAAAATGTACGTATCTTGTGAATATTTCAGTATACGTAAGTATGTATGTTGTTATAGGTACAAATGTATTATCTATGTATGACTAATTTAAGTTATGAATTTGTACCTGATTCGTTTGTATGCGAATATCAGAGCGTTTGTGTCGGGAGCGTGCGTTGTGTAATGTATGTGGCTCAGGTCGCTGTGCGCACGCAGCGTGCGCGCGCACCTGCAGTGCCTGCGCTGGTGCGGGTTCTGCCGGCTCGGCTCCGGCGCCGGCGCGCCCGCGGCCCGCGCGCACCGCCTGTACCGCGGCGCCACGCTCGCTCTCACCGCCGTGTATCTTCTGCAGGAATGTGTCTATGCATATCAGGTCATTTACATATTATAGTACGTATGGATAAGTAGGTAATAGATCATTAATCTATGAGTACTACGTACTACTGTTTAGTATTAATCTCTTTTTTTTGCACTTCTATCTTTACTATACTTTTGTCTGGAATTTACTGTAAGAAATTGCATACGCAGGTGCAACAGGACATGGACAAGTTGTCGCGCGTGATGTTTCTGCTGCTGTGCCACATTACCTCGATCACGAAGCAGCTCGTGTTCCACGTGCGCGCCGACCAGATCGACCGGATGATCGCCGGCCTGGATGGTGAGTGCAGCGCGCATAGCGCGAACAGTGCTGACAGATTGAGACACACTTATGTATTTTAACAATTGGCGTGGTGCGCAGAGCCGCTGTACAACCAGCGCGGCGCGACTGCGGAGCGCCTGCTGCGCGCGAGTGCGGCGCGCGCGACGCGCTTCGCACACGCATACGCGGGCTGCGCCGTGCTCACGTGCACTCTGTGGATCACCTTCCCGCTTATCTACCACCTTCGCAGCCAGCCCGTTGAATTCCCCTTTTGGATGGGCCTCGATTACAACGGATCCACAATGTTAGTGTCTGTTGCAAGATGTTAGAGTGTGTCGTTTTCTCTTCCTATACAAAAATCATATCGAACAGTTTGTTATGATTATAGGTTTGCATCGGTGCTCGCGTACTCGTACTACGTGACTACGTTGGTGGGCATCGCAAACACCACTATGGATGCGTTCTTGGCGACTATACTGAGCCAGTGTAAAACTCAGCTCAGAATATTACGGTAGCCCTAGTTGTAAAATTATATCGATATTGAGTTGTGACACTTCGTAGATTCACTATGAATTATATTTATTTACACAATATGTACAACAAAAATATATTATAGCATAGACAAACTTACTAGCTACTTAATATTTACTAAAAAAATAAAAAAAACTTGGCCCATGCGGTAGCATACCCAAGATGATGGTAGCATTTCCTTGCTGAATAGCGGAAGCTACTCGCTGAGCGAGGTAATGCCCGGCTCTTCTGTGTCACCGGTTGAGTCGAACAATATTTTATAGGATTTTTATTAAATCTATGGCACTCTTGACGCCATGGTCACGACTCCAAACGGAATACTATACTTGCCCCATTTTGCGGGTGGTACTCTTGACGCAAGAAAGTCCATGGTATCCAAGACTGTCAACTGAAGCCCCACATTGGCATGTTTAATGAGTGCAAACCCGGGCTCCGACACGCAAACCTAGTGCTACAAGAAGTATGTTTGGGTCGAGGTAGTTTCCCGTATCTCCTCATGGATATGCGTGCAGCCAGTAACCAGACTCCTTACGGAAAACTGCCTCGAGTCCGGCGTGCTCGCAGCTTATGTTATAATCCCGTAAATCTTTAAAGTGCCATTTTTACAACATAAATCATCCCAGCTTTTTGTGAGGTCCGATCTGATGGATTTAGACCCGGCCAGATAATCTGCCAAACTCTTCTACTATGAATTAGATTTGCTGAAGAAATATAATTCTACCGCGTCTGTCTAGAATAAATTTCGAGACGCTGCGGCAGCGCGCCGCGGGCGAGTCGCGGCAGCGGAGGGGCAGCACCTACGACGAGGCATTAAGTCGACTGTTCCTCGAGTGTCTCACGCATTACAAGAAGATAACAATGTAAGAACGCCATCGATGCATTAACATTCGAGTACCCATTACAAATATGCGCTGTTAATGTAATTGTGCTGCATGTAGGACTGTCAAGATGTTGGAGGAAATATTCGGCGGCGCAGTGCTGGTGCAGTTTGGCATCGGCGGGTGGATTCTATGTATGGCCGCCTACAAGATTGTGAGTGTAAGTGTTCGCTTCGCGCATGACCATAGAGCTGGCATAGTCATATTCAGAATGTTCAGTATAACGAAGAATGTGTTACAGCTGAGCGTGTTGAGCATCGAGTTCGCGTCGATGACGCTGTTCATCAGCTGCATCCTGGTCGAGCTGTTTCTGTACTGCTATTGCGGGAACGAGGTTACCGAGGAGGTAATTTCAAGATAGATAACTATTAGTGTACGCTTCAGCCGCACATTTCATCAACTCAGCACGTTTCATGATACTTAGCAATCCAAAAGTTACGATCGTCCAGCAAGTAAACCGCGCGTGCTCACTTACTCGATAATTTCCCCATTTAGGAAATGATTTTGCTTTGTGATTATGTAGAGTGGGCACTTGGTGGAGTCCGTGTACGGCATGGAGTGGACGCGCGCGCCGCCCGCCTTCCGCCGCTCGCTGGTGCTGGTGATGGAGCGAGCCAAGCGCCCGCTGCGCCCCGCCGCCGGGCACGTCATACCGCTCTCACTAGAAACCTTCATCAAGGTAAGCTTGCACGCCACAAAATCCGGTCGTAGAAATAGGTGCAGCCTTTATAACTTGTTGGGTGCAGCACCCAGAGACCAACCATGGAATTATCTTTATTTGTAAGCTCTATCAATCAAAAACCACAATAAAACTTCCAAACCTATTCAGCTTAATATCATGAACATAGGCTGTTGTATTTTAGAAACCAACCTTTTTATCAAACTTGAAGCAGAGCGAAAAATATGTATGTCTCGTAGCCGGATTGTTGTATCCGCTTTTAAAAAGAACGGCCAAGCTCTTGAAACCTGAACCAGCCAAGTCTTGATGCCCCAAATTCCCGAGCTTGCTTCGTTCGCTCACGCTCGCGTGCCGTTGAGCAGTCCCAACCCGTGAATGATGAGGATACCATCTTACGATACGGCTTAGCGTCAAACGCCGAATTACAAAATGGCGCACGCTAACCAGCTGCATTATATTATTGCAATTCACTTCATGTACTATAAAGACGTTGTTTTTAAAATAAAATAATATATATGGGAGTTTATATTCGTTTACACGTGCACGTGGTCGCGGGCGCATCTGCAATGTTTATTATCCTCGCGCATTTAATAAAATATATTTTAAATATTTCAGATAATCAAGTCGTCATACACCTTTTATGCAGTGCTTCGACAGACCAAGTAGAGCTGATCGCCGAGAGGTTTCTCTCGAGACTGACAATTGTTTGCGAGCGAGCTACAATATCTACTTTGAAATGACATTACTGTACGCGCATCATGCGGATACCACTGGATATTATGTTTGAATTAAACCTTTGGGTCAACATATTGTTTTATTCATTATAACATATTTATTTGAATGTTACACAAACGAATTTTACGGATTTTACGCGACGCGATCCCATCCGTAAAATTAGTTTTACTTCAAGTCGGGGTCAAGATACGTTCACGTTCTGAAGGCCGTAGTCATCACTACGGCGTAGTGATGAGCAGCACAAACTGGTTGTAATTTTCAGCAAGTAGAAATTTTGAATAACTCGCCTAACGTTCAATAAGGAAAGCTGCTTATAAATTTTATTTAAAGCGAGCCGTCCTATTTTGCATTTATTATGAATATGATTTTCTATCATTTGCATCGAAAATGGAATTGCGCGTCTCGAAATAATATTGTTTGCAATATTATCATCTGTAATCTGATGGCATACTATACTACTACCTTAGAACAAAATGAGTAAATATTGCAGACGCGGGGTTCTGTTACAGCAGGTATTTAATATATATGAGGGCGCTGGCAGCAGCAGCTTGTTTAAGGAATTTCTCGCATGTAATAAAGTAATCGAGCACTTGAGTGCGGCTGCGGAATGATTCATTCGGCGATTTTGGTTCCCACGCTTTCTACACAATAAACAATTTCTCTAAACTTTTTATAATAGCATGAGCTATGAAGCAATAACTCGCAGTCTTTAATGGATATCCCGTAGATACACTTACAGCGAAGTGAAGGATTGGGATGGGTAGATCGGGCGGCGGCGGTGAGTTCGTCTTATTAGCGGCGCGAAGTAGGTGCACTCTTCTTGATCGCTAATTGGATGATACTTGCCCAGGAGTGCGCTGCCCGGCGGCATAGAGACGCCAGAAGATATTGGATCTGTAGTGGGCGCCGAGTCACTGGCAGGCGGGAGGGTTTCATTTTATGGGCTGTATATAATTAACTCTATAGGAGTTCATGATTAAAGCATCGCACTAAAACGCATCTTAAAGTATGTCTTTGTCAGCAGAGGGACGCGACTCAGTGCCCTAGGCGCTCTCTACTCATTTATTTGATTCGATATCTTTAAACTACATTTTATCGCTCTTATTTATATTTATCCGACTATCTATACACACAGATAAAATTAGATTTATAATTGCCGGTGTCATAAGCGACTATCCCCAAAATTACAAAATATAATCTATTTACAATCGCATTACATAAATCAGTTATTAGAACAGAGCCTAATGATTACGACAAATAAAAATGTGCAATGAAACGTGTATCAGGTTTTGTTATAGAGATCAATTATTAACGGGAAAACTAAATAATAATATACGCTTCTACTTGATTTTCTGTGGTACAAACGAAACACGTAACTTTTCTATGAATGCAGCAGTGTAATAGCGAGTGTTGCACAAAGTTGCATGCGGCTTATTGGCTCTATTCCCCGCCGCCGCGCCGCCCCGCCGCCGTCCCCTGCACTACATTGCGCTCGCTTATAGCAATATACTACATTTTAAAATGTTATAATGTTCTCCCAGTAGCGTCCGCTCCGCCTACGACATCGAATCATCGAATCGACATCGAATCGACATCGAATCGACATCGAATCGAATGTCGAGCGCGACACTAAATCTAATATTTATAACACTTGAAATACAACAAAATATTATACTGTGAGCAAATAATAATAATATTATGTGGGATAAGCGTATGTCGGGCTTTTAGTAATATTGGAAGAGCACATCTAAGAATTTCAATTTTTAGTTATTTGTTATGCAAGTTGGAAAGTAGTTAATTGGTGCGAGTGCTTGTATTGAATATGAAGCAAGTAAAGGATCCTTAAATTAAACCACGAGCGTTGCGAGTGGTTAAAAATGGAATCCTGAGCGTTGTGAAGGGTTCGAAGGCACGAGGCTAAAATAATTTTGCGGCCGTGCGAAACACACAACATTTTCATCTCACTGCAGCCAGAAAATTGTTGTAATTAATCAGTATTTCATTATTCATAGCATGAAGCCAACCCTGACCGGTGTGAAGTTGGCGGCCAAAAGTTGGCGGCGCATTATTACCCGACTAAATTAAAATGCTCACCAAAATTAATGAAAAATCTGTACAGAATGGCATGTAACGCGGAAAATAATGAAAACTAGGAAATTTTCAGTACATATTCTATGTGGAAATAAAAAAAAACAATAAATTTTCGTTATTTTTCCAATAAAGTAAGACCATTGTGTTTATCACATTTTGACTTAGATAACACCCAAGGACGGCATGGGAGTACATGTTTGATAGCTCAAAAGGTAGGTCTAGATACAGGCATCCCGCCACCAAAAGCCTAGAGTGGTACTGCGCTCGGTTTGGGTTTTATGAGTCCAGACATAACTAGCGGCCGAAATTTTTTCGCCAGATTTTGACTTAGATAACACCCAAGGACGGCATGGGAGAACATGTTTGATAGCTTAAAAGGTAGACCTAGATACAGGCATCCCGCCACATAAAGCCTAGAGTGATACTCCGCTTGGTTTAGATTTTATGAGTCCAGATATAACTGACGGAAGTATTTTTTGGCAGATTTTGACTTAGATAACATCCAAGGACGGCATGGGAGTACATGTTTGATAGCTCAAAAGGTAGGTCTAGATACAGGCATCCCGCCACCAAAAGCCTAGAGTGGTACTCCGATCGGTTTAGGTTTTATGAGTCCAGATATAACTGACGGACGTATTTTTTGGCAGATTTTGACTTAGATAACACCCAAGGACGGCATGGGAGTACATGTTTGATAGCTCAAAAGGTAGATCTAGATACAGGCATCCCGCCACATAAAGCCTAGAGTGATACTCCGCTTGGTTTAGATTTTATGAGTCCAGATATAACTGACGGAAGTATTTTTTGGCAGATTTTGACTTAGATAACATCCAAGGACGGCATGGGAGTACATGTTTGATAGCTCAAAAGATAGATCTAGATACAGGCATCCCGCCACCAAAAGCCTAGAGTGGTACTCCGCTCGGTTTAGGTTTTATGAGTCCAGATATAACTGACGGACGTATTTTTTGGCAGATTTTGACTGAGATAACACCCAAGGACGGCATGGGAGTACATGTTTGATAGCTCAAAAGGTAGATCTAGATACAGGCATCCCGCCACCAAAAGCCTAGAGTGATACTCCGCTTGGTTTAGATTTAAAGAGTCCAGATATAACTGACGGAAGTATTTTTTGGCAGATTTTGACTTAGATAACATCCAAGGACGGCATGGGAGTACATGTTTGATAGCTCAAAAGGTAGGTCTAGATACAGGCATCCCGCCACCAAAAGCCTAGAGTGGTACTCCGCTCGGTTTAGGTTTTATGAGTCCAGATATAACTGACGGACGTATTTTTTGGCAGATTTTGACTTAGATAACACCCAAGGACGGCATGGGAGTACATGTTTGATAGGTTATAAGGTAGATCTAGATACAGGCATCCCGCCACATAAAGCTTAGAGTGATACTCCGCTTGGTTTAGATTGTATGAGTCCAGATATAACTGACGGAAGTATTTTTTGGCAGATTTTGACTTAGATAACACCCAAGGACGGCATGGGAGTAAATGTATGATAGCTCAAAAGGTAGGTCTAGATACAGGCATCCCGCCACCAAAAGCCTAGAGTGGTACTCCGCTCGGTTTAGGTTTTATGAGTCCAGATATAACTGACGGACGTATTTTTTGGCAGATTTTGACTGAGATAACACCCAAGGACGGCATGGGAGTACATGTTTGATAGCTTAAAAGGTAGATTTAGATACAGGCATCCCGCCACATAAAGCCTAGAGTGGTACTCCGCTCGGTTTAGGTTTTATGAGTCCAGATATAACTGACGGAAGTATTTTTGGCAGATTTTGACTTAGATAACATCCAAGGACGGCATGGGAGTACATGTTTGATAGCTCAAAAGGTAGGTCTAGATACAGGCATCCCGCCACCAAAAGCCTAGAGTGGTACTCCGATCGGTTTAGGTTTTATGAGTCCAGATATAACTGACGGACGTATTTTTTGGCAGATTTTGACTTAGATAACACCCAAGGACGGCATGGGAGTACATGTTTGATAGCTCAAAAGGTAGATCTAGATACAGGCATCCCGCCACCAAAAGCCTAGAGTGGTACTCCGCTCGGTTTAGGTTTTATGAGTCCAGATATAACTGACGGACGTATTTTTTGGCAGATTTTGACTGAGATAACACCCAAGGACGGCATGGGAGTACATGTTTGATAGCTCAAAAGGTAGGTCTAGATACAGGCATCCCGCCACATAAAGCCTAGAGTGGTACTCCGCTCGGTTTAGGTTTTATGAGTCCAGATATAACTGACGGACGTATTTTTTGGCAGATTTTGACTGAGATAACACCCAAGGACGGCATGGGAGTACATGTTTGATAGCTTAAAAGGTAGATCTAGATACAGGCATCCCGCCACATAAAGCCTAGAGTGGTACTCCGCTCGGTTTAGGTTTTATGAGTCCAGATATAACTGACGGACGTATTTTTTGGCAGATTTTGACTTAGATAACACCCAAGGACGGCATGGGAGTACATGTTTGATAGCTCAAAAGGTAGGTCTAGATACAGGCATCCCGCCACATAAAGCCTAGAGTGATACTCCGCTTGGATCTCGCACTTGAGGTACTGTACCTCAAGTGCGAGATTCATAGTTAACTTTCCGGTAGTTAACTATATAGTCCGACGTGAATACGTCTGAACTGACAGTATACCCAAAACGTTCGCGTCTAAATACCAATCGTATTCTATTGGTAAACAAAAAGTTTGCTCGATGAGTGAAACCACAATTAGGCCCGTTATGTTGGCTTTTACGTTTTCTGATTACGTTTGGGTATCACAATACGACTAAATGAGACAAGATACATATATTTTGTTTTATGTCCTTATCGTTGTGACTGGTTTTTCGGACCAACACTAGTAAAAGGTAAGTAGTTGATAATAGATTATTCGTGAGCTAACTGTATAGTTTATAGCTTACCTATATTTGAACACATTGTATGGAAAATGTAATAGTGCCTCTAGCGGACAGAATTTAAGACTTTCAATGTGTCTAAATACTTACCCCCGAATTTATAGACGTTTAATTACATTATAAAACGTAATTTAGTCCTGCGCAAAGCAAAACTTTTGTGCGCAGTACTATATGACGTTTGTTATAGTTATAAAACGTCTATAAATGTGGGGGTTAGTGTATTAACTTTACAGTTTACGTATGAATAATCTCGTATATTAATTTCTTATTTTCACGCGAATACTACACATTGAAATAAAACGAATTTTACGTCGGGAACGTAAAATCAAAATATAAACGCGATAAAATCCTTAAAATTAGTTTTTTTCAATAATCTCGTACTTGATAACCAGGTTATAACAAAATACACTGATTGTAGAAAGCTATTTCTGTGCTTTATATACTTGGCATAAGTCACATACTCTCAAACATGTACTCCCATGCCGTCCTTGGGTGTTATCTAAGTCAAAATCTGCCGAAAACATTTCGGCCGCCAGTTATGTCTGGACACATAAAACCTAAACCGAGCGGAGTACCACTCTAGGCTTTTGGTGGCGGGATGCCTGTATCTAGATCTACCTTTTAAGCTATCAAACATGTACCCCCATGCCGTCCTTGGGTGTTATCTAAGTCAAAATCTGCCAAAAAATACGTCCGTCAGTTATATCTGGACTCATAAAACCTAAACCGAGCGGAGTACCACTCTAGGCTTTATGTGGCGGGATGCCTGTATCTAAATCTACCTTTTAAGCTATCAAACATGTACTCCCATGCCGTCCTTGGGTGTTATCTCAGTCAAAATCTGCCAAAAAATACGTCCGTCAGTTATATCTGGACTCATAAAACCTAAACCGAGCGGAGTACCACTCTAGGCTTTATGTGGCGAGATGCCTGTATCTAGACCTACCTTTTGAGCTATCAAACATGTACTCCCATGCCGTCCTTGGGTGTTATCTAAGTCAAAATCTGCCAAAAAATACGTCCGTCAGTTATATCTGGACTCATAAAACCTAAACCGAGCGGAGTACCACTCTAGGCTTTATGTGGCGGGATGCCTGTATCTAGATCTACCTTTTAAGCTATCAAACATGTACTCCCATGCCGTCCTTGGGTGTTATCTCAGTCAAAATCTGCCAAAAAATACGTCCGTCAGTTATATCTGGACTCATAAAACCTAAACCGAGCGGAGTACCACTCTAGGCTTTATGTGGCGGGATGCCTGTATCTAGACCTACCTTTTGAGCTATCAAACATGTACTCCCATGCCGTCCTTGGGTGTTATCTAAGTCAAAATCTGCCAAAAAATACGTCCGTCAGTTATATCTGGACTCATAAAACCTAAACCGAGCGGAGTACCACTCTAGGCTTTATGTGGCGGGATGCCTGTATCTAGATCTACCTTTTAAGCTATCAAACATGTACTCCCATGCCGTCCTTGGGTGTTATCTCAGTCAAAATCTGCCAAAAAATACGTCCGTCAGTTATATCTGGACTCATAAAACCTAAACCGAGCGGAGTACCACTCTAGGCTTTATGTGGCGGGATGCCTGTATCTAGACCTACCTTTTGAGCTATCAAACATGTACTCCCATGCCGTCCTTGGGTGTTATCTAAGTCAAAATCTGCCGAAAAAATTTCGGCCGCTAGTTATATCTGGACTCATAAAACCTAAACCGAGCGGAGTACCACTCTAGGCTTTATGTGGCGGGATGCCTGTATCTAGACCTACCTTTTGAGCTATCAAACATGTACTCCCATGCCGTCCTTGGGTGTTATCTAAGTCAAAATCTGCCGAAAAAATTTCGGCCGCTTGTTATGTCTGGACTCATAAAACCCAAACCGAGCGCAGTACCACTCTAGGCTTTTGGTGGCGGGATGCCTGTATCTAGACCTACCTTTTGAGCTATCAAACATGTACTCCCATGCCGTCCTTGGGTGTTATCTAAGTCAAAATCTGCCAAAAAATACGTCCGTCAGTTATATCTGGACTCATAAAATCTAAACCAAGTGGAGTACCACTCTAGGCTTTTGGTGGCGGGATGCCTGTATCTAGATCTACCTTTTAAGCTATCAAACATGTACTCCCATGCCGTCCTTGGATGTTATCTAAGTCAAAATCTGCCGAAAAAATTTCGACCGCCAGTTATGTCTGGACTCATAAAACCTAAACCGAGCGGAGTACCACTCTAGGCTTTTGGTGGCGGGATGCCTGTATCTAGATCTACCTTTTGAGCTATCAAACATGTACTCCCATGCCGTCCTTGGGTGTTATCTAAGTCAAAATGTGATAAACACAATGGTCTTACTTTATTGGAAAAATAACGAAAATTTATTGTTTTTTTTTATTTCTACATAGAATATGTACTGAAAATTTCCTAGTTTTCATTATTTTCCGCGTTACATGCCATTCTGTACAGATTTTTCATTAATTTTGGTGGGCATTTTAATTTAGTCGGGTAATAATGCGCCGCCAACTTTTGGCCGCCAACTTCACACCGGTCCAACCCTGCGATCTATATCATCTATCTGGTTAATATCCCATTAATATTACACATTATTTATCTATGAAACACATTTATTGGAAAATAAACGTAGTTTACGTTTACAACTTCACTGTTCAATTTCCTCCTGTTTTGTTGTAATTTAAGAATTATTATAGTTTTTGGATATTTTTACGAATGAGAAAATACCGTATATAGGGAATGAAGTTGCTTTACAAACTGCATAATTTTAATCCTACTCAAATATACCGTCATTAAAAATACAAAGACGGGTACAAAATAATATCCTACAACGAGTATTGAGATATCTAATATTTGCGTCGCAGTGAAGTAGGTATATGAAAATACCTATTGGGTGACTGTTGGCGGGGCTTCCAGTGTGGGAGCGAGTGTTGTTGTACATTTTATAACTTGTATGTAAAATGAGCTACGCAATATTAACGTACCTACTTATGCACGATAATATTTGAGTGTCACGGGGGAGGCTCACGGCCAGGCGGCCGAGGAAATCGAATGGAATGCGCACAATCGCGTTGTATGCAGGATTGAGTGGCTGGTGGAGGATTGGATTATTTAAAATTTTAGGTGCTACTAAATAAAACCATGAAGAAAATCTCAATTCGTTTAATAAATATGATTAGCTCAGTCGGAGTGGGACAACATCTGAAACGCTTAAATGCTACAACACAGGTTTATGTACAATGGGCGTGAGCCAGGATGCGACTCGTGGGGTGTGTGCGCGGGCGCGGCGCGGTGCTCACAGAGGGTCTCGGCGCGCGTGCGCTGCCGCCGCGAAGTACCTGCCAACACGAGCGCACGACGTCAGTTAAGCACACGCACGTCTCTCAGCAGGCACGCACTATGATAATAACGAGCTACTAGCAGGCCACGGCGGTGGGCATGCGGACTGATTACGGATCACTGGTTCAGGTTATGTAAGTACTTATATCGCCTAAATAGGCAGTGTCTGCTTTGCTTCCTGAACAGTCAGCGACACGGGGCGCTGGGCGGGCTGGCGGCGGCGGCGACCGGCGGGACATGCATGCGGCTCGCCCAGGCGTGCAAGCTCCACATTGTTAGAAGCGAAGAAGCCATGCTTGGATGTCGGGGATGGGGTCTAGTCGAGGCCTGGCTATCATATTACCGAGCGACATCCTCATCTTAGAAACGGTGGCTTTGACGGAAAGAGAAAAATATTTTAACAATTATGACTTTCTTATGAATGTATAATAAGTAGGTAGAATTGTTTAGATTACACCTGAAAGTACAGATAAATGATCGATGTGTTTAAAACAACTTTGATGTACATCTGTGAATAATCCTTTCTTGATCAATACGGGCAGCACGGGAAAACCGAAAATCGGGCTCCGGGAAAATGAAGCGGACACCCTTAAGGGGGAAGCTCAGGGTCAGGGCGCGAAATTCAAAATGTCAATGGTTTTTATTTTTTTACGAAAAATTTGGACATCTTTACGATGTAATTTAGTATTTTGCGATATTAGCATTCTACATTGGATGTCTCGATGTATTAAGTTTGCTTAAAAAATATCTAAAGCGATACAACACCATAAAGTTAGTAAAAGTAGCGGTTTTTACAAACCTTATGGTATTGTATCGGATTAGGTACTTTTTTAAGCAAACTTAATACATCGAGACATCCAATGCAGAATGCTAATATCGCAAAATACTAAATTACATCGTAAAGATGTCCAAATTTTGCGTAAAAAAATAAAAACCATTGACATTTTGAATTTCGCGCCCTGACCCTGAGCTTCCACCTTAACTCAAAGTTTCTTAGATTAGTTAGTTATAAAGATACGATGGTCACAATCACAAGAGTTGCGTGCGTGGTGGGGAGTCATGTGGCCTACCTGACGGTGGGCTGCGCGTCGAGCCGCGCGTGCTCGCGGCGCCGGCGCGCGCGCCCCGCGTGCCTGCTGCCCCCGCGCGCCGCGCGCCCCCCCGCGCTGCACGACGTGTCCTCCGCGCTCGACTCTACCGTCGGCAACGTGTCTACCACGGAACAGATATATTGAGTAGTTTGTTTTAACTTGTTTGACTAACATACCTCGTCGTATAAGCAGCTTAGCGTTATGGCAAGTGTCTGAATAGATTTCCATACTTTTCCAATTGGCGTAACTAGGTACTGTCCTCGTGTAATTCGAGAATTTTTGTAACTTTTTAATGGTATACCAAATCATTTAATGTATTGGTTTATTTAATATAATCGTTCTTAAAATCAAATTACCCGACAGGTGCGCGGCTGGCAGTCGGTAGAGGTCAGCTGCGCAAGCGGCGCACGGCGAGCCGCTTGATTCCGAGTCGCTGTCCCGGGACCGACCGTAATCTGACATAAACAACAAAAACGCAAACATTAATTAATTCCGGTCAACTGACCGGAATTCATGAAAGAGTTCTTTAATCTCAATCTACGACATAATATTGAACACTTATGTTTACAACAAGCCTATGTCCGACGTATGCGCCGAGTGAGGTGAGGTAGATGATTACAATGTCACGGGACATCGTAATCTAATAGCCACAACTGGCAGAGGGACAAAAAAATAATGTCATGTTTTAGAAACTGCTAGGGTTTAATATTGACAAAGTATAAATAATTGAGGAATAGCTGTTGTGCTACAAAACGTCGTTACGGCAAAATAGATATCATTGGCTGCATTTTCTGTGATCTTGTTGTTGAACGGAATTTAGCTGTTTAACGTAACATTTAAGAAATTTCACCGTAATCTACGCTTGAATACAATATTCTGGAGCGGCTCGGGTGCGGGGGTGTCGCAGTAAACACTGGCTGCAATGCGGGCCGGTTCGCTCCGGCGCGCGGCGCGCGGCGCTGCTCGTGCATACGAGTCGAGCCTCAGAGGTGGCCGCTGCAGCAGGTCTACTTCTACTCGCGCTCAATAAATATTTATATACGAGACACTGAAAGTGAACACCACCGGCAAACGACGAGCGTCGGCAGTGTGACATACAACACGCAGAAGTACATAGCACTACATGTACCGACTTAGATCGGTATGTGCATACATGTACACACACGTAGTACGCAGCACGAAACAAAGATTTGTTAACAACATATTCGATGTTTGGTGGACTATTTGGAAGCTAGCTTTCCTAATATTGATGGTCAACGATTGTAATAATAGCCCTGGCTGGAGCGCGCGATCTTCACATATAGTAGCTGTGTATATATATGAAATGTAGTACCAGGCAAAATGAATGATCAATCCATTGAAATAAAGGACAGTATACCGATGTCGTTAGATCTATCGATTTTTTTATCCTAGTGAACCCATATGGAACATCCAATTACAAGTGTTAAGTAGAGGACGCGTCTGTGGTATTTCACGCCATGTTAAAGTAATACATCTAAAATGTTTTCCTATTTACCAAGATTATAAAATTACCAAGAACACAGTCTGTCTCGTAGTAGTTGCCAAATTAGCATATTTATCGTTTTTACTTAATAAACTCTTATCGTTGGTAAACATAGGAATGTTGGTATATTTTTTTTTGTGGGATGTAGCAGTTATGTTAGTACGTTTATTTGTTGTAAGTCCCGGGCATTCACAATAAAATAATCAGTGCACGGCAGAGAGCATAATACTGTTTGTCGGGGAAGGACCCCGGCTGGGAGAACACCCCGCGGCGCGGTGGAGGGTCGGTACAACGGAGAGCGCGCAGCGGAAATTGCAAACTCGCTCAATGAAACTGAGATAATGCCTCTGAAGTGTACTATTATGGCATTATAAAGCTTCTTAATATTCTCTTCCTCCGCCACCACACCACCCCACTAGGGTTGCACCACGCGGCCTCAGTTGCACTAGTACTTTTGACTGGATGTGTTGTTATTTTAGCTGCTTTATTGGCTAAAAATTACAGCGTATTATCTGTATTTTATTAGGAAAACATACAGTGGAACATATCTTATGTTTTACATACAAAGGTAAGTAATAAAACATTTTTAAAGACAAACGAATAAATAAAAAAAAAAAAACGCAACTAAGGTAAGCAATTAGTATTTGTGGTAAAAAACGAAAATTATGTATTATTAACGGCATACATACTTGTGTAACTTTTACGGTGACCTAAAATTATGCTTGTAAGTAACAAGAGAAGAAGATGACAAAAGGATGAAGCGCTTTTGTTTAGAAAAAAAAAAAAAAATTAGGATTTTATCGCGTTTTTTATTTTTATTTACGCGCTTTTGTTTGCTAACTCGGGAATTATGAATTCAAGGCTCCGGTGGAAATTGCAATCTCAGCCGATGATGAAACCGCGATGTGTGTTTTATGATTGCTCAGCGTGCGCCGCGCTCCCGCGAGGCCGCGCGGCACACAAGCGCGTCCTGCTCGCTTCGCATACATTGGTGTGAAAAAACAATATTTCTTCTATATCCTATATTACTGCTATCGGGCGGCGTGATATTTGTAGCACTGTAAAAGATTCCCATTTCGCATTTTGAGCATCGTGTGCTGGTGCTCGTGCAGCGTCACGCACACAGGTCATGGGGCACGCACCTCGCCGCACTTCCAACACGAACGTACAATATAAAAAAAAATGGTATACTACATAAATAGTTATAACAGGCTATATGGGGTATTATTAATTTTATCCACTACGTCTGCAGTAAGAAATGTTTTTTTTGTCAATAAGCTTACAAACGTAAGTATAGACAATAATTACACGTCAACAGAACGATTCTATTTTACATTACAGATCACCACAAATCTTTATCTTTAGGGTAAGCAGGAATTCCTGATGTAATCATGACGTCATCGACAATGCATATTGTTACTATATTTCACATCCATAAAATTTGTGGTGTGGGCGGGACAGAAGACGCTTACGTTACCGTACCGCTACGTAAAAAGTTGCTTGAACAATCAATCTCACCATTGCCGTGTGACAGCAAATTAGGTCTGGGCGGCGGTGCGGCGAGGTCCAGCGGCTCGGCGCGCCCGAAGGTGTGCAGATGCAGCGCGCAGCCGGCCCGCGCCCCGCCGCCCGCCCCGCCGCCGCCGCTCGCGCCGCCGGACATGCTGAACGTCGCATATGGACTGATCTCGTGGAGCTCGTCTATATCATAACATAACACGCAAGCCATGACAATTACGCTTTGGGTGGGTTTAGTTCCTGAATCCGATTACGCTCGGTTCGATGAGCAGAGTCCATTCTCACCATCAGGCGGGGTCAGCGCCTTTCCGTTCCTTTTACTAGGTTCTGTGGAGTAGAGTTGCGGGTGCGGCTGGCCCACCTGGTGCAGCGAGCACTCGCGGCGCAGGCAGCACATCGCCCGTCGCCGCCGCGCCAACACTACACCTAGTGTATGATTGATTTAATCACCATAGCATTACGCTTCGTGAACAATAAGTCGAATATTATAGCGGGTGTTTTGGAGACACTACCTGCGAGTGCGGCGAGCAGCGCGGCGAGGCCGGCAGCGACCAGCGCGGGCGCAATGCCAGCGCGCCAGGCGGGCGCGCCAGCACCCGTGTCGGCTGCGCCTGCGCCATCCGAGGAGCTGCTGCGCGCTTCCAGCGGCACTTGTACCGCTTCTCCTAGCAGCTCTGCGTTGGCGTATACAAAGGTCATGTATGATTTTACCTTTATAAAAAAATCCTTTTTGGATAAATTCCTATTTTATTCATTTGTCAATGATGACGTGGTACCTCCATTATTTGTGTGTGTCGCTGCTCTGTATAGGGCCACGGTGTCCCCGGCGGGTGAACGCGCCACAACTCGTATCTCATACCACGAGCCAGGTCGGAGGTTAGTAGCCTAGGAAATACGTAAAGTACACTATGTAACAATACCTCGACCCGTATGTATTAAAGAAGTATATCACATAATTAATGTGTTTTACTTCAGCAGCCTCAGCATCGGCGTCGAGCTGCAGCCAGTCACTGGAAACGACGGGGGTGGCGGCGGCGGGACGTATCGCCACAGTCCAGGCGGCGACGGGGCAGCGGCCCGCCCACGCCAGCAAGTTCAGCCGTAACGCCGTGCTGTTCGCCCAAACGAACTCCTTCCCCGGCGGCGGCTTCACCTCTATGCGCATCAAACGACCACAGATAAAAATGTTACCTACCATAACCAAGCAAAATATGTCGAGCAAAAAATGTATGCTCACTGTCCCCGATGGTGCGCGCGAACAGCGGGCGCGAGTGTGGCGAGGCACCGACGAGGTTGTGCGCGCGCAGCGTGACGCGGTACAGCGCGCCGCACGCCAGCCCGCGCAGCACCAGCTCGGGGCTCCCCGCGCCCGTGCGCCGCGACCGCGCATCTCCTACCGACTCGCTCTCGCCACGAGACCACCATACAGTGTAGCCTACATTTTTATCATACTATTAGGATTCTGAAAATAAGGAGAGCACCTATTCCGTTATAGCTCGATCTGCAAAGTTAAGCTACCCAGTATCGAGGCTCCGCCGTCGGGAGGCGGGTCCCAGGCGAGGTGCAGCGCGTGCGTATCAGCGCGCACGAGGCGAGGCACGGGCGAGGCGGGCGGCAGCCGCACGCCCAGGGTCATCACCAGCGCGTCCGACCCACCACTGTTGCGGACCTGGCACGTGTAGTTGCCTGCAGACTGCACTTCCACCTCTGATATAAAATATTACATTCTTCAATTAGGATCCTGCAAGTAAAATGATATCTTTACTTATACTTGTCACCTACTATGTATGATGAGGTCCCCTGCATCAGTGACGGTATGCGAGTGCGGCAGCGGCGACCAGCGCCAGCGCAGCGGCGGCGCGCCGAGCGCGCTACAGCGAAGCCGCACACGCTCGCCCCACGCCGCCCACACCACGCGATTCAGCGACGCGATGCGCGCTGACACTGTTGAGGAACAAGACTGCCAGTTTAATCCCGGGTGAACGATGCTATTAATCAGTTATTGATAAATTCACTTCATAATATACTTACGCGCAGTAGCAGGTGCGGCTGTGACCGGCCTGCTAGGCGGCCCGGCGCCTGCAACGGTGGCGGCGCGCACCCAGAACTCGTAGACGGTTCGCTCGCGCAGGCCACGAACCTCTCGCCATACTTCCTCCTGCTCCTCAACGTTAGTGGACACCGCGCCACCCACGTCTACACGCTGAGCCCATTCGCCACCCACTCTTCAACCATAACATACGCTAGTATACACTGTCATCCAAGACTATAGTGAAAAGCTATATTAGATCGGTTGATTCGTCGTACTTGCCGAGCTCCCTGGTGTACAGCGTGTAGTGCGTGAGCACGCCGGCTCGCTGCGCGGGGGCCAACCATGTCACGCGCACTGCCTCCACACTTGATGCCACCGCGCGCATCCTCTCCACTGCACCCGGAACTAATGGAGGCATTCGAATAAGGCATTTTCTTCTATCTAAGCATTAATAACAAATTGTAACGCTTCAGTACCGTCTTCCTTGGTGGTGCAGAAGACGGGTGGCGAGGGAGGGCCCAGGCCGTCGTCGGCACGCGCGCGCACCCACACTGAGTAATTGGTGGCTGCTAGTAGCGCTTGCAGAGTCACCTCGCCGCCCAAGCCTGCGCGTGCTGTTTGGGCCTCCGCCGGACCACTCCAAGCTGTATTGAGTACACGATTCTATTTATTGTTAAACCGGTAAATAAATTAAATATTCATACAATGAAGGTATTTACATGTGGAATAGTGTAGCGGTGCATAGTTTATGTCATAGCCCCGCAGTGCATGCGCGTTTGCTGCGGGTAACGGCGTCCACCGCACGCGCAGTGCTCGCGCCGACACCACTTCGCACGACACCGACGTTGGAAACAGCTCCGGCACTGACACATAACACACTGGTTTATACACTCTAATTCTTTATACTATCTTGCTAGTTTTGTAGAGCTCTATACCTCCATCGGTGGTGGTAGCATACACGGTGGGCGACGGCGGGCCAGCGCCGGCGCGATTGTAGGAGCGCAGCGTGAGTGCGTAGCGCGCGAAGGGCCTAAGGCTGGACAGCGCGAGCTCAGCACTACTCCAGCCAGTGACCACGGTGCTGCCTGCACGCCATGCCTCCTCCCCTTCGCCTTCTTCACCCTCCGTGTTCTCCTCGAAGCGTCCCAGTTCACGCCATGACACCACGTAGCCTAGGAGCTCACCGTTCCAGCTGTCTTGAGGCGGCGCCTGTTCAGTTCACAACGTAACTTATGTCCTTTCGAACCAGTGCTCAAAAGAATTCATGGTTAGTGAATCGAGAACATCGAGTAGGTACTTACCGACCATAAGACACGCAGTTCCCCTGTGTTGCTAGGGCGGACTCGCACGTTCTGCGGATATGCCGTTGGGGCTGTTCATTTAACAAAAAAAACATTTTAAAATTGCTAATTTTGATGTTTGACATTATATAAAATAAAGATAGAACGTGGACTGACCTTCTTCCAGCGTGGTGAACAGCAAAGGCTCCGAGAGTGGGGACTGACCCACGTGGTTGGCGGCTGCGAGGCGTAAAGAATACGCAGCCGCGGGTCGCAGCCCTTCTAGCTTCGATGCTAACGTGCGCCGCCCGTCTGTATCCAACCTATACGAGTACGTAGTGATTGAACAACGTGCCGCGATACTCTGTGCAGTGCGTGATTATATATGTATAGATGAAGACAGTTTAAAGTGCATAATTACTTTGTATGAACATTGTCCGCCACTTTTGACGCGCGTACGCTTTTTTTGGCTTTCCTGGACTCTAGTCTGACCGAACCATTCCTGTGATAAATGGGTTAATGTATTCTAGTTTTACTCGCCCGATCGACTTGAACTTTGGCACACTATAAATTAGATGACACTTGGAAATAAAACTTATTTCACAGATTTGATTTTTTAGTTTTTTTTTCGCGCGCGTTTATTTAGTTTTTTTTTCGTTCCCGCATTTCGGCTGCTTTACAGCAACCATGGTCACGGGGTCACATGTAAAATAAGTTTTATTTCCATGTGTAGCATTTGCGTAAATATAAAAAGTCAATTAGATGACACTATAACTTTGATCTGATGCTGCAATCAGAACATTCTGTAGGCTATCAAACTCAGCATCGTGTTTAGGCTTATTGAATTGGCTCACACATTACGCAACGAGGACCTGATGATTAGAGCCGGAAGGTGGCCACAGCAAACTGGACTATATTATTCGTGAACCCACAGCTTGTACTTGCTCGGCATGTGTAACGTTGACAGGGTATGGGGTTGGAAGGACGAGTATTATAGTTTAAAAAGGATAAAATAAAATAAATATTTAATATAAAAAAAAAACAAAACACAAAAACAATGTGCATATATGCGACCATGTTACAACACCGGTGAGGCATCTTTGGTATGTTCATACCGTTATAGAAACACAGTAAGATGACTCACCTATCGTCTGTGGGTGTTTCGATGGTAAGGTTGACAGTGTTATGAGGCGGTTCGGCGTTGGGCAGCGAGTGCAGCGCGGTGTAGAGTGCGGAGTAGAGGCGCGCGCCGGCCGCGCCGCGCCACGCCAGCCGCACCCAGCGCGCGCCCACGCCGCCCAGCCGCAGCCCGCTCGGCGCGTCTGGTGGCTCTACGAAACATAGCTATGCAAAATTTAACTTCGTATTACGTCGTCATTCGTTTTTTTCTGTTTCACATACATTTTTTGGCTGTACACTCTTAGACTTACATCTATTATCATTACTTTTCATGTGTTGTTTATTAATATCTATTAATTAATGTTCTGATTCTGATTTTTACGGACCGAATACTATTAGTTATGCTTATGAACACGTTATTCCCGGAGTCTTGTGGTCGTCTTGACAAGACGTTCGTGGTTCCAATCAAGCATGAGTGATATAAAGTAATACTTTAAACAAGAGCAGCCATTAAGTATCTGTCCATACGCGGCTGCCGCGAGGGCCGGGGCGCGGGGGACGAGGCGGGCCGGCGAGCTACGTGCCACGATGGCGCCACTACTATTTCGATAGCCACCGCGATCACGCGCATTTTTATATAATTTTACTTATTAAACCAACCCTATTGTTATACAGTCCGCCTTTTATTGCAAGGAACCCTACAGTATCTATTCATGTCCTTTATTCTTCATATAGAAACGGCATTCCCAACGGGCGGGTATAATATAATTTTGTGATATGATTGTTTGAAAAGTAAAGGTTTTTATCAACGTAGTATCAACGTAGTGCGTAGAAGCGCACCTTCAACGTGCAGGTACACGAGCAGCTCGCTCCTGCCGAACTGGTTGTGCGCATGGCAGCGGTACTCGCCCGCGTCGCCGCGCTCCGCCGCCCGCAGCTGCAGGGTCGACCGCAGCCCCTGCGCTGTGCGCACCTCCGACACCGTCCACCTGCACCGGCGAGCTTTGTCCTCAACACGATTCACAATTTGTGTCTCATTGACTGCTTAGTTGTGAAATTGTACACTTTACCTGTACGAGTTGAGGTCGAGCCGGTCACCGTGGTGCGTCCAGTGCAGGGCGAGGGGCGCGTCGCCGCGTGCACGGCACACCAACGTCGCGCTGCGCCCGCGCACACTCGACACATTACTGCCCGAACCCTCGAACTGGGCTGGTTCTACGCGCAATAATATGTTACGAAGATAATAGCTTACAAATGCAATCGAATATTTCATTTTAAATATAATAGGCTGCGTTACCGTGCACAGTAATATTGACGTGTTTCAGGAGCGGCGGTCCGACGCCGTTGTCGGCGACACAGCGGTAGAGCCCCTGGTGCGCGCGCGCCGCGGCCACCGCGCTCAGCGTGCCGTTGCGCGCGACCACTGAGCCCACGCCTCCCCACTCGCCACCCACCACTTGCTCCCACTGCTCGCTCTCCGAGCTAAGCGATGCACCGTCACCTGGTACCATTGTCAAGCGGGCACATTGCAAAAGCACATTGCAAAAGTGGCCAGAGCATGCAAATACAAACGATATGACGACATACCAATACGTCTGTACCATATGAGAGTAGGCGAGGGATACCCCTTGGCGGCGCACTCAACGAGCAACGGCGCGCCGAGCAGCACCGCTGCGTCCAGCGGCTCCGTCGCCCACGCCGGCGCAACTGTTCGGACACACCTCGTTAAGCAGGAAGACTTCGTGCGAACACTTTTGTCCTATTTAAAGTTTATGTTAACATACCATTGACGCTGAGTGTGGCAGTGTAGTTGACGGTGGAGGCGTGGTTGGACACGCGGCACGTGTAGGCACCGCTGTGTCGCGCCGACAGATCCGAAAACATCAGCAGAGAGAACTCGTTCAAGCTCTTCTCTTCTATCTATACCAACACAAATTATATGCAGTTCGGCACCGTTCACATTCTATATTTTTCACCGATCGAAGTTATTACCTGCAAATTAGGTGGAAGAGGTGAGCCGTCCTTCAGCCACGAGAAGTACATGGGCTTGTCACCAGAGGAGACCCCGCATAGCACTTGAACAGAACTACCCTCGGTCAGCTCCGAAGAGAACATGAACGGTGATATTTTTGGTGGATCTATAAATGTAAATATTGTTTTTTGGTGCAGTTTAGAATTTATAAAGATTATGGAATCTTCGCACTTAAAAACGGAGCATAATTGTTCTTTTAAGTGAATATTTTCGTAAGAAAAGTGTGGTAGTATTTGTACTGACTGCGGATTTGTATGTCAATGTCCCTGCGTGCGGCGGGGCCGTCGGGCGCGGCCACGGCGCAGGCGTAGTGGCCGGCGTCGGCGGGCAGCGCGGGCGCCAGCCGCAGCGCCGCGCCGCGCGCGCTCACGCGCCCCGCTCCCTCCACCGCCACCGACGCGCCGCGCCGCCACCACGAGATCGAACTGACACCATCGACACGCATGTTGGTTGCGGGTGACGGCTCACCGAGACATCAACTAACATAAGCAGCTAACACTCCATTAGTGACTGTGTAATACACGCACACACTAGTGTTTATCTAAATATAATCCTTTATTACCATTTCTGAGACCCTGAATGTTAATAATATTCGACTATTACGAAGAGCAATTGCATAGTACTCGTAGTATGTGGTTAGCTGAAGCGAGCTTTAGTTAGTAATAGTTTAATAATAGTATTATTTAGATGTTTTGTGATTGTAGAAGATATACAACTGCAATATTACGTTCAAACGAACCATAAATACTTGGATCACAAGTCCTGATTACAGAATCCTTTGCAAAGGTTAAAATTATAGAACATAAAATTAAAAAATTATAGAAAACCGAGAAAGATGTTTAAAATCCGAATAAGGTTGAAAACGTAAAGGTTTAAAGTGCAGCAGCTGGTTAAGAGTGTGTAAGAGGAATCATCCTAACAAAATGCACCTCTATGGACCTGATCGGATATCCGGCGTAGGGGCAGTATACGGTGGCGTTGGCGCCTGCCACCACGCGCACCGCGCCCAGCGCGCGGATCGACGGCGGACCTGTCACAACCGGAACACCTCACTCTCTATAACTGAGCAACATCTTTACAGTATTATAAAACTGCTGCTGAGCAGCGTTGATAATAATTGTGATAACAAGTGCAAAAGGCTATTTGGGTTTCTCCAAATCGAACAAGTGTTTTTAGAATTCTAGACTGTTTGTTCAAGCGTCAATGAAACACTACTGGACGAATACCAACGGGGTTCACTATTTGAGAGACTATGTTTTGACATACACAACAGAGTAGTATTATTACGATATGCCCATTACATGGACAGAGCTGCGGGCAAGAGGTAGTGTTTCGATAATTGCTTAATACTTAGTCAAAATATACATGGATGATTATTTAAGTACTACAGTAGACCAATATTACGATAGAGGGCAATAAGTTATATAATTTTCATGATAAACCTATTTTCTGTGGTTCGTAGGTGACCTACCGTAAATGTTGAGTCTGGCGGAGTGCTCGGCGTGCCCCAGGTCGTTCTGCGCGCGGCAGGTGTAGCGGCCGCCGTCGGTGGCTGCCGCGTTGCTGATGTTCAGGATCGACACTACGTCCCCGTTCACCGACGTTTCTTCGCTTATGAAATACCTGATGGAAGAAACAAACAGTGACACCCCGCTTCGTTGTAGAGGTGGTAGTTTGTTTTACGATGGATGTAGCGAGTGATGTGACCTGTGCTGTGCGCGGCGCTGGTCCAGCGGCTGCGCATCCAGCAGCCAGGAGAAGCGCGGCGGCGGCGCGCCAGACGCGGCGCAGCGCAGCGACACGCCGCCGCCCGCGCGCAACGCCTGCTCTATGAATGTATAGTGCAGCTCTGGACCGAACTCTGCCGACAACACACTTGCCCATATAGACCGTTCTGAACGAGTACAATGTTTAGCATCATCCGTGCAGGGGTGAATTTTATTCCTCGAACCCAACAAATGGTGTTCAAGGATGGATTGCAATCCATCCTCCTAGTAACGAACCGTGATATAAAGCTGAGTCAGCAAAATTCTTAATTACAGCCAGGTTAGTAGTTTAACGACAAAAATCAATCACGTTTAGCTTCAGGTTGGCAAGAAAAAGGTACTTAATATACCTTAATAATAAAAAAAATCCCGGGGGTGCACCCGGCTCCGGTTACGTAAAGATAGTGCGCGGCGATAGGCTGTGAAAAACGAGCCGAGCCAGGCTCTCGCTGAATCGGAGATATCCTTTGATTCGGTTTAAATGCCGGCAGTTTCAGTGCGGCGTAATTTGGTATTAGGAGTTTCATATTATTGTTCCTTAGATTTTGAATTTATGTGCGTCTATATTAATTCGCATCCATACAATTACTATTTAAATAGATTTCTCATAAAAGTTTTGAATGTTCTTTAACTTTTATCTTATATATATAATTAGCAAATAAAAAATACGAAGAGAAGTGTGAAGGATGAGTTGAGACGCTAGGAATATTATTAACTTAGTAGCAACATGATAGAATGACCGAAACCCAGAATATTAGGAAGTTCATGTGAAACTGACACCCTCGCACGTGCTTCAATCAAATAGCAAGTGCAAGAAAATTGTTACGTGAATGGTGAGGAGCCGGTACTTATATTTGATGTCCGGAATATTTTGCATGTTGATGCTGATATAATGCAACAGAAAATATGCAGATCTGTAATCAATACACTCCCTGGAATCAATACAATGGGAAAATAAAGGAAATAGGTTTCTAGTCGAATGTGTCACACCGTAAGTAATTATTTTCATAATATTTCTCTTTTAAAATATTACAAGAAGTATAAACAATGGTACCGTACAAGTCACATGACAAATCAATTAGGCGGGTGGCGGGCGACGTGGAAGTGTACCTAGAGGGTACATCACGCTCGCATCGCGACCTTTTTGAGGCTTAATTTACCTGATGTAACCGTATAATGGTGGTCGTATGCCGCCACGCGCGACGCACACACACACTCACACAAGTAATCACATTAGGCTTCTATAATATGTAACAACAGAAACAGTATCAAACCAACCTAAACTGAAAACCCTTAATAAGTCGCTTGTAATGTTGATTTGGTACACCGAATTACTTTACTTACCGACGTACTTTTACTGAGAATAGCTCCATATATGGGTATTTATTCAATGAAAATTATGTGTTATGAATTTTGTTAGAGACGAGAAGACTGAATTTTATTACTACTAATTACATATTAACAGTATTGACCTGACCGTAATCAGAAACCTGGAATTTTCATATTGATGTTCGGATTTTTATTTGCTGAAGTAAACTCATTGTGCGCTATCTTAAATTAATGTTTCATCTGGACGAGCCGTTGTATAGAGATGCTATGACAATATTGATGTCTCAAGAATGGCTCGCCGTCTCCGCCTCCCCGCCCCCCTGGAGTCTATTGTGTCGCGCGTCCCCGGGCGGCACAATAGCGGCGAGGACATTTCAACAAATGCCGAAAGCTGATTGATTCCGACTCTAGTTGAGACGACACTACATCGAGATTGATTGTGTTCCCATCCGCACTCTGCGACCCCCCCCCCCCTCTTTCCCCTATGCTGCGTCTCTCGGCTGCGAAATCACTTTTCCGCTCCTTTCATCTAATAGACTAGTATCGATCTATTCTGTTACTTTGCGAAAACCAACGGTTGATTTTTTTATTTTTTTTTTTTTATTACATTATAGGCAAGTATTTGATCTCGATCTCACCTGATGAAGTATTGATATAGATATTAATTAAATTTTGGTTAAAAAACAGGTCAAGTGTATGTTTTAGCCAAATTTGACAATTACCGACATTAAAAATATAGTATATCATTCTCTAAATGAAATTTCTGGACTCAGACAAACGGACATTGGAATAATTTAATGGCAGTTAGACTATGGAACAGTAAAAAATATATAAAAATAATTGCAGCGTCCCTTACAACGGTTACAATAGTTTACCCACTTGGATGAAGTTGTTTATTTCATTACTCTTGGTAGTTGAAACAGTTTTTACGTGAGTAGTCTACGAAGGGGCCGCGGGTCTAACTACTTAGTTCATTATGTATCAATGCTGGCGCACTCCCACAACCCGAACTTTATTTGACTAAATACTTTATAATGAAATGAATTCTTTTCCCTGCGTTGTAAGTCATTAATAGTGCAGGCTGGGAAAAGAAATCACGTATGTTTCTATGGATCACTTGTGCAAATCTTACCATCAATTTGCTTAGCCTAGTACAATAGCCCTTTATGGCAGTCCGGACTTAAGAGTTAATCCAATGAATAAGCCTTATTAAGCCATTATGATAAAATGTCATGCACTAACCTCCCAGCCTGAGCTCCGCGGCCGCTTGCGCGGAGTCCCTGGGCCGCCTGGCGATACACTGGTAGACGCCGCGGTGCGCGCGCGCCACGCCCCGCACCACCAGCTCGGCGCCGGCGCCGGCGGGCGCGCCGTCGTGCAGCCACGACAGCGACGCCGCTGGGTCCGACGCGCTGCAGTTAAATCGCGCCGTGCTGCCCGTGTTCGCCACCTGACACACAGTAGTAGGGTACAACATTACGGAGATAAGCACACTCAGAAATACGGTTCTTCGACACAATAGAACAACGTAGATCCTCTATGAAACGTATAAATGTGAACAATGAACGCTTTACCACTACGGTAGGTTTAACAGTGACGGTCAAGGAGTCCTGTGCGATGAGTGTGGTGTGTGCAGTGGCGTCTCCAAACGCGTTGTACGCCTTGCAGAGCCAGACGCCGGCTGCGGCGGCGGGCGCGCGCGACAGGCACAATGCCGCGCCGCCCGCCCATAGCCAGCTCCATGACGATGGCTCTACCGGTTGCAACCGCCCCTCCAACTCGCGATACCAGCTGTTGACATCGAGACAGCACTTAATGAAAAGTCAGATTTTGTAGTTTGTGACCAAGACCTAGTGAATGTACTAACGCGTAATGAGGGGGAGGATTCTCTGGAGACACGCAAGGTAGACAGACGTCCTGAACAGCCGGTGCAGCCACCTCGCCACCACCCGCCACCAGCCGCGGTGCTGAGGTCACCGACCCCGCTGTCCACACAAACGCAACTTAGGTTTACCTTTAACAAGAGGTTTATAATATGCATACAACTGTTAAAGGCGGCTCACGAGTAACGCTAAGATGTGCGGGCGCCGAGCGCTTGGTGGTGGCGGTGAGCGCGTGCCGCGCGAGGCAGCTGTACGCGCCGGCGTCCGCCGCGCCCGCCTCGCGGACCAGCAGCGTGTTGCCCGCCACTACGTAGCGGGAATCTGCCCAACAGCTAACCGTTCAATTATTTGTGTATTTAAACAGTCAGTCAATTTATTTCCGAATACTTAGGATACAACTTGAGCCCGTTAGTAAATTGCATTAAAACCAAGCCATACGGATGACCATTAGCAAAATGAGAAGACCACAAAAGAGCTGTCTAGTTGCCGGCGAACAGCACCCCACGCCCCCATTACTACGTGTGAAGGTTTCAGTGAATTAAGATGAATCGCCGCTCGTGTCAGCGATGTTAATTCGTTTGCGCGCTCGTGAGGTATGCACGGGCTAATTCAGTATATCTTGGCGGGATTACAACAAGTTCCCATCTGCGCCGCCATTCATCAGCGTCGCTGGTGAGCTACAGCGCTCGGCTCGCCTCACCCCCCCCCCCAGGCCTCCGCAACGAACGGCTCTCGCAAATGAGATATTGCTTTAATGAATACTACTTCTCTGGGGATATAAATATAGGAACTGAAGAGGCCTCGCTAGCGTAGTTCATCTATTCCTCGAGAGTTTAAGTGATCTGCATAAAATTATGTATACCCACGAGTAATGTAGTTAATTAAAATCTGCCTTGAATACAAAAATGGGAAAATACAATAGCGAGTGGGACCGTATCTCCATTTATTACAGTGTTTCCGGAGGACTGCGTTAATTAAGAACGAGATGTAACATTTAATATCAGCTCAGGGTTCAGGGCTCATGGTGAGCGGGCGAGCGGGCGGGGGGGGGTGCAGGGTGAGGGATGATAGATTTATTCGCGTCCGGTCGCCGCCGCGACGTCGTTTTTCCATTCGAGAAGCTCGTGGCCGCAGGATTTATGTGTGCCGATAATTCCCTTTCCTTTATTAAAAGCCAAACCTTCTCGAGGAACTGAATTGCTGCGTAAATTTTTCATTGAAATAACTTTGAAATACAGTACGGATTACAAAAAATAAAATAATAAACTAATGTTCATATTTTAAGATAGGTAACGTGGACAGACGTATTTCAGCTGGAATATCTATCTAGGTACATTTATCTAAGTTGGTTCTTACGGTATTTTAGTTGGTGTGAGGTACGACTTATCCGAATATTCTACGATAATTTTAAAACAGATAAAATTATACAATTGTTAGGCACTGTCGGAGCAAACGGTAGCGCAACTTTGACGTGTCTGGAATTTAATAAAAATATTGTAGCAGTTAAATATTATACAGTCGCTACCGATACTGTCCAGTATTCAGCATAACAGCCGTAACAGCCATAACAGCCGCGAAATTGACATCAAAAGTAAGGAATCAACTAACTGTAGCTTTATAATTATGTATACTTTACTATCTACAAACGTGAGGTCTCAGTGTTCTCGGCATACTCAATCATGTATTATCAGTTATACAAAATGTCATGCAAAATATTTTAAGTAGGTATTATGTAAAAATATAGGAAATTTCTGGCACATATTAAACAGCGCCACCGTATGAAGCTCACATATAAACTTCTTGGAGTCATCTCTCATCATTCCAGAATACGTTACGACATATTTTCTATTGTGACCTGCAGTAGGCGCGTCGACGTGCAGGACGCGCTCGCCGCGGTACCAGACGGCGACGCTCACGAGCGCGGCGTCGCGCGTCGCCGAGCACGTCAGCGCCGCGACGCCGCCCTCCGCCGCCGCTGGCGCGCTCAGCACCGCCTCCCAGCTCACGTCCGTAACTGATTCGACAACGACCATTATGAATAATACTATTACGATCCCCATAAGAGTAGGCAAAGGTGTGATGCTTTACGGTAACGCCAATAGCTTCCGTGGTACCAGTTATGGCCAAAAGTTGTAGACTTACCTTGCCGCTTCTAATCCTTTACTAAAACATCCAAAATAAAACTTTTTCGGCCACTGCATTACGGACGAGAAACTGCAGATGGAACAATGAGTTATGAAGTTTGAACCTGGTTGTAACGTGACGTCTCTGGAGAGCGCGACGCCGTGCGGGTTGGCGGCGCGGCACCGCAGCGTGGTGGCGCCGCTGTGGTACCCGCTCATCGGCAGGATCTCCAACGTGCCGTTACTGTATATGCGTCTGCACAACAAGGCACCCCGTCATTGTGCAGGTGATTTCCCCTGACTTCTAGTACTAGTATGTAGTACTTTTATTTTAAGTAAGTACACCCAGTGGACCACGACAAGGTCAAAACGAATGAAATTGAAAAGGAACAAAAGCAAATTTTAAAAGGGGTGTTACAATGCAACAATTAAACGATCCCGCCAGGAGAGCAGTGCGGGGTGGCACCAAGATAAGCGACGGGGAATTAAAACATGTCCGCTGCGACGGACGACGTCTCTCCAGGGGCAACGAAGACAGACCCGGGACGTGACGTCATTATTGTATAGGTACGGATTTAAAATATCTCTTTAAGGCTATCAATCTTCTACAAATTAACTTTCTCGGGTTTTAATTTGTAATTTCAATTTCAGATGTAAGCTTAAAATAATAAAATATAAGCAAATGGTGCTTTTAATATACCTATCTATACATATAAATAAAATTGGAGTGTCTGTTTGTAATATTAAAATAACCGCTTTTTAACCGACTTCAAAAAAAAGGAGGAGGTTCTCAATTCGGTTGTTTTTTTTTTTTTTTTTTTTTTTTTTTTTATTTTTTTTTTTTATGTTTGTTACCTCATATCTCCGTCATTTATGAACCGATTTGGAAAATTATTTTTTTATATGAAAGGATATGTTTACAGATTGGTCCCATTTTTTTCAAAAAAATGTTCTGATGATGGGATCCATGAGGAATTGAGAGAACTCCTCAAATTTTATAGGCATACCGATAGCAATTTTGGTATTTTCATCAAGAAGTCAAGCATTTGCATTCAGAAAGTATCATTTGCTGAAGTGGAAGTGATGAAGAAGGCCACAAATGGCCAGCGGAACTTGTCAGTGATACGTATTTCACGGGTTGCGCCAAGATAATCTCGATTATTGGTATACCTATTATCCAGTAAAAAGATTGATTTACAAATCTTTTTAGTGACAAAGAATAGTAAATATATCCACTAAAAAGTTTAAAATAAAAAACTTTTTAACAAAATAAAAACCGTCTTCAAAAAACTAAAAAGCAAAAAATAATCTAATCTTGAGATCTACCTTGTCTAACCACATCAAATATTTAACTAATCTGAAGTCGGTGCCAAATAAACAACCGACGAAGAATAACAAAAGTATACTCAGTAACGAGATGCGCGGACCAATTTGTAGGTATAGTCTTTGGCGCAGACCGGCAATACTCGACTCAGTTGTTAGTTTGGCACCGACTTCAGATTAGTTAAATATTTGATGTGGTTAGACAAGGTAGATCTCAAGATTAGATTATTTTTTGCTTTTTAGTTTTTTGAAGACGGTTTTTATTTTGTTAAAAAGTTTTTTATTACTAAGTGCATTTGGATGTATACACGTTACCTATACCGAAACAAAATTTTTTACCATTTTTGTCTGTCTGTCTGTCTGTCTGTCTGTCTGTCTGTCCGTCTGTCTGTCTGTCAGTCTGTCTGTCTGTCTGTCTGTCTGTCTGTTTGTTCCGGCTAATCTCTGAAATGGCTGGACCGATTTTGACGGGACTTTCACTGGCAGATAGCTGATGTAACGAGGAGTAACTTAGGCTACTTTTATTTTAGAAAAAAAAATAGGATCTCACGAAAAAAAATTAAAACCAATGTTGCAGCGCAGCGCCTGATTAAGTTTGATAGCAACAACCTGCAATGCGTGCGGCTCAGAATGGGCGAGCAGGCTGTTGTCAACGGTTGTCTTTGTTAAAACCACGCGGACGAAGTCGCGGGCAACAGCTAGTCTATACATATAAATAAAATTGGAGTGTCTGTTTGTAATATTAAAATAACCGCTTTTTACTAAGTGCATTTGGATGTATACACGTTACCTATACCGAAACAACATTTTTTACAATTTTTGTCTGTCTGTCTGTCTGTCTGTCTGTCCGTCTGTCTGTCTGTCTGTCTGTCCGTCTGTCTGTCTGTCTGTCTGTCTGTCTGTTTGTTCCGGGTAATCTATGAAGCGACGTTTCTAGCGCACTTTGTAAGTACATATACCATGCCTTGGGCTTAATAGTGATATGGGTGAAGTTAGGTACCTAAGTCCGGGTACGTCATGTAATACGGGGCCATCATCAAGGAGCCAGGTCAGGGTGGGCGGCGGGTCACCGCGCGCCGTGCAATGGACGCGTACGCCGCCGGCCACGGCGAACCGCACCAGTGCCGGCGGCTCCGAAGCAAACCATGGGCCCAGCATCGACTGCTCACCACTACACACTGTATGTGGACACATTATATTACACATAGGTGCTTACCTTAAAAAGCTACTAAAGAACTGAATCCTGCGCTTGTTTCAAATGAAGAAGATGAGAGGAGTCATGAAAGAAAACAAGTTTTGATAACATACATATACGAGGACACCAAAATAATGATAAACACCTAGTTACGAGTTATTTTACTTCGTAGATTAATTTTATTTAAGCTTAATACGAATTAAAGTAATTAAATATCATTTGCTTTTATTATTAAATTCCCGCGCTGACAATAATCACAAATGCTTCCCAAGATACGGATCCAAATAGGAAGCCGTAAGGATTCTGTCGCAAACAAAGACTAAGTTAAAGCTACTTAAAAGTCTAACAGCGCAACTTCAGTTTTAAAAATCGTTTGACCTAAAAAATGGAGTCGGGCGCAGCGTCCCGAGGCGCTCCGCGGCCGCCGGCAATTCTTAGCCAAAGTTCAGTCGCCGCGGTGACTCTACAATATCGTCCTCAAACGTGTAATTCAGTTTAGTTTGCTGCCATTTTTTTGCTAGAATGTATTCCTGTTTTACTTATACACTTTTAGGTCTGCCTGGTGGAAAAAACCTCATTGAGTATTAGATGAGTCGGAGCGGAGGGTCGCCCACGCTTTTGTTGTCACTTCGTACACGAAATCGCAATTATCTCTATTATGGGAGCATTCCCTTGTAAGACCGGGGGTTGTCAACGCCCCGAATATTTTCTTTGGAGTATTTTTAAAGTTGTCCGTGGTACCAAATACAAGGATTTCACTTACACATTATGGAACACTCAATACAAAAAAAGTATGTGGCTGATAATGCTGTCATCAGTAATACATGCAATGCGCGCGGTGTCCATATTGTCACAAAACCCATTTGCTACTTGAAGAAATATTAAAATCTGGCTGCGGTCCGTGAGCTGCCATCTAGAATGGAAATACGTATCTCGTGAGGTCATTGACTCACAGATATATTGCGGTAACGGTGGCAATGTGTCAATTGTTCTCGCGTAATGCAACGCATAGATCTCGTGACGTCGATCTACAGTCGGACGTCTTGAAATTTGACTCAATAAATTTTGCGTCACTTAGAAATCGGAGAGCTATGTAAGCCCGCCCTGACGCGATGATTGTCGGGTCGGGATCCAACACTGTATAAAGTAAGAATATTTTGCACGGAAATATTTTTCAAGCAACAAACTAGATCAGGTGGTAGACGGACATGTTAAGGCCAGATATGATGAGCGACGATACGATCCGCAATTATGTGAAATAATAACGACAAGCCTCACATAATTCCTTCTATCCTCGTATACTCGTACCTACACGAAATGCAGCCCATGCGGCACGCGGCACACGGCATGTTAAGTACTCACGGTTGACGAGGATGACGGCGAGCAGGATCATCGCCACCATGCCGCCGGCTGCGCTGCGGCCGCGCCTCGCCCTCGTCCTGCACACACAGAATAATAAATAACTCACTGAACACTAAACATACAGCGGGGCGAGTTATAATACATACTAATGTGACTGGGCTAACAAGTACCGATGGTTGCTACCTGCAACCTTCATTACTGGAGATTCTCGAGATTTTAATATTTGTAATTATAAGGAAGTGACAGGATGTAACGCTTTTATAGGTTTTATTGTCCGACTATTGAGAGTCTCATTTGAAAGATTTGTTAAAAAACAGTATCTTTCATAATCTCTATAAAGTCAAAGTCACTAAATAATACCTATCAACAACGCTCGCTGCTCCGCCTCACTCACATCATAGCCTTACTTGTCGCTCAGATCTTACGGAGACCGCCATCAAAATGTGAATATTATTTAAAACCTTCGTGTAACCGATTTCACAGTGACTGAAGGGTTAATCCTATCGTTTAGATCTCTTTTATGAATATTCCGCCTCGCTGAATTTGAAATGTGACGCTTGAAATGTTAAAGTAGCGCGAAATACCTGCTGAATATGATTTCGTTTAGTCTTTAAGCTCGCGTCTATGCAAGACTACAGATAAACATTTTTTCAGATCTTTAACAGCAAATTTGGAAGAAGTCAGGTGTAAAATTTAGGAGGTACACTAGTTCACTGAGTAACTGATGGGAGTATTTTTTTTTTAATCTCGAACATATTCATAACTGATTGAATTAATTTTATGAAATCGACTCCTTATATACATAAATAAAAAAAATATGAATCATCTTCCTGACCAATGACTAGTAGGATTGTAAGTTCAATAGAAAGAGGGATATTATTCAACATAACACACTCCTAACTGAGGTATTCTTAACAGTTTATGGAGTTGAATAGGGAATGGCGCCATTTGCGATTAAATTCGTATTATTTATTAAGTTTTAAGTCCCACAGCAATTTCTGATACTAATTGAAAGCACACTTGCTTCGCATGCAATGTTACTACGAGAATTAAAGAATACAGATAAGGTAATTCGTTTTATTACAATGAAGAATCACTGTAGAAACATGGATTGATACATTGACAGTAAGTGAGATTATTTGCGTTACGCGACCTACTCTGTAGGGCTTGAGATGATAATAATTGCAATGTTGTATAGGTGTCATTATGTTATTCAAATTCTTCCCATATAATTAAGCGTTACCATAAAATGAGTCCATAATTACATCAATTATTTTCGTATGATAGGCATTCTAATTACGACGATACTCGAGGCGCGTGCGAGAACAGTAGCTGCGAACGCAAGTGGTGCGTAGGCAGGTACTGCTATTTACGAGGCAATTTATATGAGCTTGATATCAGAGCACTTGATTGGCTTCTAATTGAGTTGGAGCGCCATTCCACCCGAAGCCGCTTAATGAGGACAGGGTTGCAACCACGTTTATTTGTACATTTTGTATAGAAATATTGGCAATTTCGTATTTTGTTCCGGGGAAGTATACTCTTCTTACAAATTTGTACAGTTCTACGACCACATCGAAAGCAATTATTGCCATTTCAGTTCTGTAAAGCTTTGTGTTGGGAATTTGGGAAAACCGATTAGGTAACCTCAAATATGACATCTCACAAAGACGGAAAGGATTCTATCACATACCATTAGGTAGAACGATCATTAGTTCGTTCTGTAAGAAATAGTGTTCCTATCTCATCACATCAGTCGCCGCGGACCTAACAATTGCTAGTATGTAATGCACTTAAAAAGTTTCCCATACATCCCAGCCCCTCCCTCCACGGCTCTTCACCCCCACGCGCAATTCCAAGGTGGAGCTAGAAGCGATAGGATTGGTAGGGTCTGGATTTGTGTGTATATTACGCTTCGAATCAGTAAAGCTTTTAAAATTGTTCACATGACTAAAGGCCCATAAACCCAAATATTTGGTTTGAAAATATTTTTGTTTTATTACTCCATCAAACGCATACTTTAAAACACAAAAAGACTATACATATTGGATCGTAGTATCATACTAAATTAGCCAACTACTCTAATCATCAAAATCACATTATGGTTCCGCAATGACAAGACAGTATAATTGCTTAAAGGGTATCAAAAGAACCCGAGAATAACAAAAAGGCAGCAAGAACTCTATAAAATAATGTGATAAGCAAAGTATTATGGAGCTGAGTCCAATGCGTAGTACACGAGATGTAGTGCGGGCGCGAGCAGCCGGCACCGCGCGCCGCCCGACAACAAGCTTCGCGCTCCTACTGCGATAATGGAATGTTATAAAGTTTTGGTTTCAGAATCTTCATCATTTTGAATTACCATATATTTGTTTAGGAATTATATAAATCAGATTTTAAAACTTGCAGACGCAACAGGACGCACAGATATTTTGAATAACATGAAATAAGAGAATAAAAGTAACAATGAAATCATCTAAAATGATTATAAATATAAAAGCTGAAAGTAAAAATTTAAAATTTCGTAGTTATCGAAGTTCCCGCTTTGTTGAGACATTGAATGATGATGGATCAGTCCACGCCTAGCAATTATTTTTCCTATGCGCCTACGTTTCGCTACAAGCCATCATGTAACGTACGTAGCGCCCTCAAATTTCGTAGCAGCATAGTCATTATACTCACAAATTGTAGATTCATATAACGGTACTTAAAAGATTATAAACGAATATTATCATTGTGATTAAACATTCAACTTTTATTTGAGAATGTACAGTTTTTATTGGCTGCTAAATTGTTAATACTTTCAGTTCTAGCGCGCTATTTGTATAAGCTACTTACTACGTCGTAGGCTCTCGTAGCATCGCAGTAAGTATGTATTGTTGATGCAATACAATTTAGATTGCATGCTATTGAATTTGTAATATATAAAAGAATAATGTGTGGTAGAGGGTGTGTTAATGAAGTCTTGTTTCACAATGGAAATTCTGCGCAACAAAGACAGTAGATATAGTAATAATATCATACCGTCGACGAGCAAAATTTTATTATTTACTACAGAGGTTTGCTACTAAGCAAAATGTTATAAGTTTCCAGAGAATACTAATTGAATACCTGAAGAGTCGTAGGCACCGAAGAATTATAATGTATTTAGCAGCAAGCGAGGCGCGGCGCAAGTTGGAAGCGGGTTAGACTGCCAGGGAAATACAAAGTTATAATACTGTCAGGCAAGTGCGCCAGCTCGCGAACAAAGTTGTTAGTATCGGGAGAGGCCGCCTAGGGCTAATCGTACGAATATATAAATTATTTTATTAAAACATGAAACAACATAAAATTAACGATGCTAACAATTTAGTGTTTGACAAGAATAGAATCTTTGAACGGTAATGATAGTTAATAAAAACCTGTCATTTACCAATACTAAGTTTTTATGAATATGTTTTTATGTCGCATAAGGAGGTGTGAGATGCGCTCTGGGTAGACGCTAGTCGAAGGAGTCTTTCATAAAAAGAGATAATTTTATTGATTTTATAAATATGTTTAATAATTTTATTATTAGGCCATTTATTTGTAAGTTACTATAACTTTAATGCGGTAGGCACCATGTATTCATATTTTTTTCAAAAGCTGGGCAATTTAAGAACTTGTATAAAAGCAAAACCACTCACCAGTAACCAACAAATCCAATAAAGTATTAAACCGTCATAACACAGCTGGTAATATGATAACACAAAATATTACTTTTATAAAGCACTTGATATGTTAATAATAAAGTATAGTGCACATTTAGTTCGCGTAGTTCCGCGGAAAAGTAGTCGAGTCGCGTGCCGGCGCAGCGCGGCGGCGGAGCGACGCAGCGGAGTGTCGCGGGCGGTGCGCCGGGGCCGAGTGCCGGCCGGCAGCCGCTCGCTCTCTGCCGCCCTACGGACATGCTATAGCAGTTACGTTATTCGTATTCTTCGTATTCTGCAATGGGAAAATGTTACTAATTTAAAATAATTACCTATCAATAAGCTATTACGGTGTTACTTATTTATTTAAAAACAATGAACAAATCAAAAATTAAGTTTTCGTTTTCTGTTCCAACTTAACATGCATTAAGTTAGTAGTTTGAGAATAAATTCAATCACAAAAATATTATTGGTATCGTGTTGCTGGATCTCATTAACTCCTTTATAGGGTAATCTCCGCCAATGTTGAGCCTGCGCTCTGAGTGCAGCTTGTGTTCTTTGAATGGCCGTAGTTGGATATTGTAGGTATAAACAATGATTAGCACTACAAAATTATTTCTAAATGTGGCTCTTGCAGTATCTGCAGCTGTAAGTACATATATACTTATATAATCATATTCTGTGCGGGAGGGAGATCATTCAATTATCTGACAATATATCCATCCAATTTGTCAATGGTACATCTTGCTGCGCAATGGATTAAATTAAATAGTAATTTATCTAATACTAATCTAAGTAAGTCGATGTGTTTTGAGTATATTCAATTTATTATCTACATACTCGTATGCATGAAATGCGTAAATTAGAACCATATTTCATTTAACATTTTCTTCCACGCTTATTTTGAAATAAAACGCCAATGCAAATATTTAGTGGGAACAAAATTAACAGTGTTAATAAACGTTATAAATATTGTCTGGGCGTCCCCGACGTTTCCTCGTGAAGGGCGGGAAGGAGCGTGAAGGAGCGAGAGGCCCGCCACGGCGCGCGGCGCTGAAGTGTTTCCTCATTTCACTCTACAGCACTAACAAACTTAAAAAAGTAAAACGTTATCAAAATGAGCAGGGGGGCTCGTGGGCAGCGGAGATGAAATGCAGGGATCAGGGGAGGGGGTACGTTTGAAGCGGAGACGTAGCTCCCGGAGCGTGAAGATACCTTGATGAAAAGAAAATGAGACCGAGATGACAACGCAGACACCGCGCGGAGTGACGTCGCGTTGCGTCGCGGGACACACCAACACAGCGTTGTACCTTGTATTCCAAATGAAGCCTCCGCGGAGTGTTTTTATTTTATATTTTTAACGAAGCTTCACTGCGTTATGAATGAAAACATTATACGAGTTGAGAGCGAGCTGCATAGCGACGTATTCATCAGACAATGTGTACTGGTACTGCGTGGGACCTGCGAGAGGATCGTTATCTTTACCTGACGTGACGCCGTAGTTAGTCAAGTGAAAACATCAGAGTGTAGTTTATTTAACAACACCTACAAGCTGAGGAAAAAACGTCATGTATCGATGATATTAACATACTAGCTGATGATATTAGCATTTCGTGGTTACACACAGCACGGCGGTACATCCTGTGGCAAGATCTTATTTAAATACTAAGAATTGTTACCGCATTCATTGGAGCATGGTTACGTACTATGCGGTATATCTGCGAAGTGTCCGTTATCTTAACACGCCATGAATAGGTAGGGTAGGTAGCTACTCACTACTCGGCCGGAAACGTGATAGTGCCGCGCATTTATCAACACTAAAGAGCCGCCGAACTTTGATTACAATAATTTTATAGTAAGGTGTCTTATATGTAAAAAAAACACCAGTACTTGTAACCATAATTTATTCTGAAAAGCTTTAAACTATTGTCATCGCAACTGGCATTATATGTTAATTTTTATTTTATTTTCTCTGTGGTTTCTTATGTCATTGTTACATTACGTCACTTCCCTAACTGATTACTTCATTCACTTGCTACATTAAATATGATAAATATGATTAAAATATTAAAAACGAAGACAAGAAAAAACCTTTATTTTTACTGAAATCATCTGCACGAACATGTTCCTCCGAGCCACATAGCAGCCATCGAGCCAGCAAAATCAACAATTTAATCGATCAAGCAAACCCAAGCCGAAGAAGCCGCATTATTGCATCGGGACGGTAATAAGCGCAGCCGCAGCGACAAGACACGAAGAAGTGGCCAGGTCTGAGCTTCCTACCCAGTATCCCATCCTACAATTCGGTTTGTGTTAATATCGTGTTGTGATTTCAGTTGCAAGCCTACTACGCCTTATTGAACAGCCGCCATTTTGACGTGATTTGGTACAATTTGCATAAAATTACCCGGAATATATGTGAGTACTCTTGTTTTTCCATAAGTCTACCAAAATGAGTGAATCTAAATTTTCTGAACTAATTAAGAAGAGAGGGGTCATTAAAGGAAGGTTAACATTATTCGATAAATTTGTAAAAAAGTTTAAGATGCCATTAAATGAACAACAAAGTATGGAATTAACTTTACGAATTGATAGTTGTGCAAACTTGATAGATAACTTTCATGACATTCAAAGTAGAATTGAAGATGAGGTGGATGACGATGAGGATATGTTAAAACAGATAGAGGAGAGAGAATCTTTTGAGGATCAGTTTTACAAAACCTTAGCTTCTGCCAAACTTATGTTAGTGAAAGATGTGTCAACCAGTTCCAAACCTAATAATAACATCCACAGTGGTGTTCGATTGCCAGACATAAAGATACCTACCTTTGACGGCTCATATGATTGTTGGTTAGAGTTCAAGAATTCTTATGTGACAATGATCCATGATCGGGATGACTTAAACTCAATACAAAAGTTTCATTATCTAAAATCCTCTTTGACAGGGAACGCATCACAGGTCATAAGTGCTCTTGAATTCACACCCAGTAATTATTCTCATGCGTGGGATTTGTTAGAGAATCGCTTTAATAATAATAGGTTGTTGGTGCACAACCATGTGAAGTCATTGTTTACTATTTCTTCTCTTAATAAAGAATCTGCTCCGCTGATTAGAAAACTGATAGACACGGTCTTGAGGAACCTACGTGCGCTTCAAACATTAGGCGAACCGACAGATTCGTGGGATACCTTAATTATATTCATGATTGTTTCCAAATTGGATCAATCAACTGAACGAGAGTGGGAGCATTTTAAAAGTACAATTAATTCAACTTCACTGTCCAAGTCCAAGTCTGGTCTTAAACTAGATGATTTACTTAAGTTTCTTAAAGATAGGGCAGATATGTTGGAAATGATAAAGGTAAATACCAACAAGACCACACATGACAATAAACCTTGTCAAAACAAGCAAGTGATACAAAGTTATGTTGCTACTCATACAAATAACAATGGGAGCAACACAGGTGTTAAGCGTACTCGCATATGTACAATGTGTGGTGCCAACCATTCAATATATTCGTGTTCAAATTTCCTTAATTTATCTATACAAGATAGGTTGCAAGTAGTTAATAAGAAGAAATTGTGTAACAATTGCTTACGGGTAGGTCATGCGGTTACTGAGTGTTACTTTGGACCGTGTCGACTTTGTAATAAAAAACATAATAGTTTACTTCATGTTGAGAGTGGCAAGGAAAGCGCATCAGAAGCAGGTGGGGCAACACAATTGCAGCCTGCTATTGCCACGCCATCTGTGTCGACCACATTACATTCCACAACCCATTATAACAACTCACAAGTTGTCGAACAAACACAGTCATTACTTCCTGCTGTTTTGCTGTCCACGGCTTTAGTTGACATTGCTGACAGTAGTCATGATTATCATACAGTGCGTGTACTCCTGGATAATGGCAGTCAGCACTGCTTTATAACAAAAGCTTTATGTGATATATTAAACGTTCCAATGTTACAGTCCACATATCGAGTTACTGGAGTAGGACATAACCTCTCACAGTCTACACAACTATGCAAAGTAGGTATACGATCAAAGATAAATAACTTCTCTACAACTATAGATTGTTTAGTTTTACCACGCATTACAAATACATTACCTACATTTACTATAAACACAAATAACATGCACATTCCAGACAACATCCCATTAGCTGACCCCACATTTTACTCACCGGCGGATATCGATATACTGATCGGTGCGGATAAATTTTGGGATTTATTAAATGATGGTAGAATTAGGTTGTCTAACGGGCCATACCTTCAGAACACCAAGTTTGGGTGGGTTATGTCCGGACCTTTACAAAATAATAATAAGAGCTTGCGCATAAATCAAGTTCAATGCAATTATTCGCAAACGTTAGATACGCAATTAAAACAATTCTGGGAGCTTGAAGAGATCCCGAATGTAAAAAATATTCTTTCTACCGAGGAACAGGAATGTGAGAATATTTTTATGAACACTACCAAACGTACCGAAAATGGTAGATTTTCAGTACGTATACCACTAAAAGAGCCTGCCGAGGTGCTCGGCAACAGCTACAAAACAGCTGAGCGGCGCTTATTATCGCTTGAACGTAAATTCGAACGGCAACCAGACTTTAAAAAATTATATGTTAATTTTATGCATGAGTACGAGAGTCTCGGACACATGAGTCGCATAAGTACGTACGGGACCCCACACTATTTTTTACCGCATCATGGTGTCATAAACGAAAATAGTTCCACGACAAAATTACGCACAGTATTTGATGCGAGCGCAGCGACATCTACCGGCAAGTCGTTGAACCATATCCAATATATTGGGCCGCCTTTACAAAATGATATTTTCTCCATATTACTTCGCTTTAGGCAATATAAATACGTAGCTTGTGCCGATGTGGAGAAAATGTATCGGCAAATTTTAGTACAGGCTGACCAACGCTCTTTACAACTTATATTATGGCGGGACAACCCGACTGACTCAATAGGTGTATATCGTCTCAATACCGTGACGTATGGAACCGCGTCAGCACCCTTTTTAAGTCTTAGATGCTTAAAACAAGTCGCGTCAGAATGTAATGATGAATTAGTGGCTAGAGTGTTAAGAGATGACAGTTTTGTTGATGACGTCATATTTGGCAATGATAACCTAACTACTTTATTGCAAATCTGTGAAAACTTAACAAATACATTAAAATCAGCATGCTTTCCTTTACGAAAGTGGCTTTTTAATACGGATATCAATGTCCATGACATATCTAAAAAATTATCATTAGGAGATCATTGCCAAAATAAAACTTTAGGGTTAGGCTGGTATAATAAAAGTGATGACCTCCATTTTACTACTAAGATTGATAGTCCTCATAATAACCAACTAACTAAACGCATAATGCTGTCTATAATTTCTCAAATTTATGATCCCTTAGGTATTTTAGCCCCAACAATAATAGTTGCAAAAATCATAATGCAAAAACTATGGTTGTGCAAAATCGGCTGGGACGATCCAGTTCCCAATGACGTCATAGTTGCATGGAACAGATTCATAAATAATCTGCGGTACCTACCTGATCTGCGCATTCCACGTCATGTCATAGGTCCACACACGCAGTATGTAGAACTGCACATATTCACAGACGCCTCACAAAGTGCATACGGAACCTGTGCGTATGTGCGTACCTATTCTGATAGTACACAGGTAACTACTAAATTATTATGCGCAAAGAGTAAAGTCGCACCTCTCAAGCCTGTAAGCATACCTAGGCTCGAACTGTGCGGAGCTCTACTTGGTGCACGTCTATATAGGAAGATAACAGACTCATTACGCTTAAACATTCATAAAACTTACCTTTGGACGGATTCGACCATCGTTCTCGGATGGCTTCGGATGTCACCGCAAGCATTAAAAACATTCGTCCAGAATAGGGTCGTCGAAATCAATGAACTTACGAGTAATGTAGTATGGTCGCACATCGACGGTAAAAATAATCCAGCTGACCTAGTATCACGTGGTTGTAGTCTGGACGTACTCAGTACATGTGATTTATGGTGGACTGGTCCAGCATTTTTACAGAATTCGGACTTCACTCTGTTACCTCAGAATTCGCCTGACACCTGTGACTTAGTTCCACTAGATTTGCCCGAAGTTAAATCACAGACCACGAGCATGGTTTGTGGTATCACACAATGTATTGTACAGTTCAATAGGTTTTCATCATTTGACCGTATGAAGCGGGCAACTGCTTATGTGTTGAGGTTCATTCGCAACGCACGCACTCAAAACCAATCCCGCAATACGGGACCATTATCAGTAGCAGAATTGACAGCTTCACTGCAACTATTGACCCGTCTTGTACAAGTTGAAACGTTTCCTAATGAATATTCTAAATTAAAACTTAACTTACCCTTACCAAAAAAGGGCGCTATTTCTAGGCTTAATATATTTCTCGATGAGAATGACATTATAAGAGTCGGTGGACGCTTAAGTAATTCGCCTAACTTTGAGTATGACAAACGTCATCCCATACTCTTATCTAGTAAACATTACTTCACATTGCTGCTGTTCCAGCAACAACATAAAACCCTTCTTCATGCTGGGCCCCAGTTGCTTTTGTCCACTTTGCGTGAGAATTGGTGGCCGCTGGGTGGCAGAAGCCTAGCACGACAAGTTGTACACGCATGTGTACAATGTACACGCATAAGGGGAATAACGTTGACCCCTATTATGGGTAATTTACCTGCTTCACGGTTAGAACCTGGGTTTGCTTTTATTCGGTGTGGTGTGGACTATGCTGGTCCACTGCTCGTTCTAAGCCGTAAAGGTAGGGGCGCTAAGCTTCAAAAATGCTACATTTGCCTGTTTGTGTGCTTTGCAACGCGTGCTATCCATTTGGAGCTTGTTGGCACTCTATCATCGGAAGATTACTTGCTAGCACTCAAAAGATTCATCTCTCGCCGCGGCAAACCGCTGCAGATATATTCAGATAATGGTAAAAATTTTGTAGGGGCAATGAAAGAGCTTTCTATAATGTTATCTTCAAATTCACAACAGATAATTGATACTCTTTCAAATGATAGTATTGAATTTAAATTCATTCCGCCTTATTCACCACATTTTGGAGGCTTGTGGGAAGCTGGAGTCAAATCTTGTAAACATCATCTCAGGCGTGTTGTAGGAACTGCAAACTTAACATACGAGGAGTTCAGCACGGTCTTGACACAGATCGAAGCCGTCCTGAACTCCCGTCCTATATCGCCTCTTTCCACAGACCCCCATGATCTTTGTCCGTTGACACCAGCTCATTTTCTCATCGGCCGGCCACTCACCTCACCAGCTGTCGCGGATGTGAAGGCAACGCCCATCAACCGGCTTACCCGCTTCAAGAGGATAGAGCAAATAAGGCAACATTTCTGGACAAGATGGGCAAAGGAATATGTATCCGAATTACATATCCGTTCCAAATGGAAGACGGATAGTCAAGACATAGCTTTACACACACTTGTACTCATCAAGGAAGATGGCCTGCCGCCCATGAGATGGCGCTTGGGCAGAGTTTTACAAGTGTTCGTCGGACGAGACGGCGTAACGCGGGTGGCGACTCTTCACACTTCAGCGGGACCTATCCAGCGGGCGTTCTCGAAAATTTGCCCTCTGCCCATTCCACCAGCTGCTGTTGAATGAGACCCCGACCACATCGACCTGACATCATTTCGGAAGCTGGCACTTCCAAGGCGGCCGGCATGTCATCGCAACTGGCATTATATGTTAATTTTTATTTTATTTTCTCTGTGGTTTCTTATGTCATTGTTACATTACGTCACTTCCCTAACTGATTACTTCATTCACTTGCTACATTAAATATGATAAATATGATTAAAATATTAAAAACGAAGACAAGAAAAAACCTTTATTTTTACTGAAATCATCTGCACGAACAACTATGTTAAATGTTTTAGAGCTATTAAATAGTTTATTAATTTGGTGAATGACGCAACAACATAAGTGACTTTACGTCTCGGCAATAGGATGCGATACAATGCAGCTCACCCTTGCGACCACACAAGGAAAGTAATCACATCAGCAGAGGAGCACCGACTTAACTTTACTGCTTACGTAGTACATATACCGCTTTGTGTCGTGGGCACGACCCATGTTCTGTACGAGAGGAGGAGACACTGCAGTTTCGCAAATCAGGCTCTGAGCTTTGAATCGTCTTGGCTGTGTTCAAATACTATGAAGGAAGTTAACGTAATAAAAAAATAAAAAAAGGATAAATGACTAGTGTATATTTATTATGTCAGAGATACAATCAACAAGATTAATGTGATACACAAGACGATCAAGACGCAATGAGGTGAAGGTATAATGACACGTTCTCATTGATTTCGTGGACATAATTGATTTTATCCAAGCATATTTCGTGATCAGTGGTACATTTGCGAGAAATACTACATGTGAATCTACCTTTAGCTAGGTAACAGACATCCGCGTTATGTCCAATGACTTGTTCATTCGTTGAGGGTCGCAGCTCGTAATTCTATTTGCCGTCACTCAGCGCGCTCGAGTGCCGCCATTCACTCGCTGCCAACTCCGACTTGTTGTGTGCGTGGGGCCCTCACCTCGCTAATGGATGTGATAATAGCAAGAAATCGTCTAATTGAAAAGTGGAGAAGTTGAATGGACGCATTCCAATTTCGTCAAATGGAAACGTAATATAGTCACCAGAGGCGGCAGAAAATTGAAAAATAACTAGAAGTGAAATGCGCGGTTACACTAGTTGGTTTGTAAACAGATACTCGTACGGTAAGCTCACTAGCCCGTCGCTTGCTACATCCCCGTCCAACACTCTATGTAATGTGCAGTGTGGACTCGCTTTCCTAGAGATTACGGTTGGGCTCTTAGCTCGCGTAATAGTATTCTCCCTGCTGTGTGTAGGTACTTTAATCTCTCACGTTAGTTTTATGTGTTGTTCTTTTTTAAGTGTTATGATATATTCCGAATATTTTTAGCTCTTTGGAATTCTTAATTTGTATTTCGAACATCTGGAATGTTTACTTATAATTCTTATAAATACAAGAATATGGAAACGCGTCTATGACAAGCAATTTTTACTACTCTATGTCACCGTTGGTTTTCAGGTACGCTATACAAACATATTCATAATGGCAATGTCTATCCTGGCAATGGCCAGACCAAGCATATTGATGCTTGCAACATGAATATACCTTTTTAGCAGCCTTCTGGGTCTCAAAAGATTCAGTCGATCCTCAATAAAACTGCTGCGACAGACAGACAGATGGACATGATTAAAGTTTTGTTTTTAATCATTTTGGTACGGGACCCTAAAATTGGTTGATTACATCACATTTAAAAAGATAAAACATATATTTATCGCCTTACTTTGTCGTTAAATATAACGAAGCAGATAAAGCGAAGAAAACTCATAAATACAGTTCAGAAATTATCCGCAAAAGACATATTTATCACGAGTATCTGCGATAAAGGAACAAAGAGCTCATCGGAGCGCGGCCATAGCGACCGAGGCGCCCGCGCCGCGACTGCAGGGATACTCGATTGGAATTACTATTGGTGCTTCGATTGATTCCTATTACAACGAAGTCTTAACATCAAACTTATAAGGCAATTTCTCGACATAGACTTAGATCAGGCTAGCAAAATCGAAATATTTGTACTGTGTCGTGTTAAAGTAAAGGTAAAGTTAAGCATAACGTCACATAAGCCCCGTCCCACCAATCTTCCAATCAAGTCTTAATCGTCAATGTGATCAACAATTATAGAGCCTTTAGCCTCGACTTAATGCTGCATTTAGTTCAATCGACTATTATTTGCGAGTACCGATAGGCTGCCTCCACGGCGAGCGCAGCGGGAGCCGGGATTACCCAATTACCCGCCGCCGGCTAAGTTTTCTCTTCCATCCCACTATTCCATTCGCTTGTTGAGTCCGAACAACGCTATTGTCATATTCTTCTCTTAGTTTATATTTATTAATAAACCAGTTTTACTGTTGCATCGTGCAGTGTGTGCGTTAAACACTTTTTACGTATTAATTGTCGATGCATACAATGAATATCAGAAACTTAAGTGAATAACTCCCTATATATATATATATATATATATATATATATATATATCTCAATAAAAGTGATCGTTGGCGCGAATTAAATTACGATATTTGATCGCGGGTTACCGCAGGAAGTCGCAGAGGCAACGCTTAGCGGGAATATTTTACGCTCGGACAGGGCACAATAAAGCCGCTACCGCCGTGCAAAGAGTACAAATCGCGACCCCCACGGTATTCAAGATTTATGTTCAACATTAGTGGCAAATCAAATAATGCATACGAATATAATACCCCACTTGACTATTAGATTAACATTAAAATCTATCATTTCACTGACTAAATTAACATTACTTTGCATGCACGTACAATTAAGTATTCATAATAATTTATTAACGCTATAAAAGTTTTAGTTAGTAATAGAATAATAAAGTATATTAGAATCTTTCTTTGTGCGCTAATGCAGTGTACATGACATCATATAATTAATTAAGTTATTCGTGTGTTTTATAATCGTTAACAATACAAAGTGGATTATCTATAAAAGGGAATAAAATGGTTGTTATTCTGTTCTTATTTTCATAGAACAATTTCAATATTGTTCAATTAAAACAAAACAAAATTAACTAAAATTTATTTTATGACACATCTTTAGAGCGAGAGTAGATAGGATGGGATCTCTTTCCGGAGGACTAACTAGAATATCTTTTTGTTTCTGTTTTCTTTATAAGACTGTTATGAACTTTATTCTATAACTTTTATCAGTTCAGTGATACAGAGTAAAACCTCATTTAATTATATTCCTTCATACCAATGTATTCCTAATATTAGGACACCGGGCACTCGGCAGCCTGCATACTGTGTCCATAGCCTTCCGCTGTACACCGTGGGAAGCTCAGGCGATAACTCTAACAGAATTACAAAATACGGAGCGCCCATCCCTCTAAACAAAAGCGCTGGTGTTGTGCGAGTCAGCGATATCAACAGCATCGAAACAAAAGCGCCAATAACTCGCTGAGCCGGATTGAAATAACGCCTACTTGACCTTATTCCCGGCACAAAAAATATTGACCGGGCACTGGCGGCATTGTGAACACTCTCCGAAGCCCTTATTTTGAAACCTCAGCAATTTGTTATCTTCAGCCGTGACCGCTGCAACATTTGTCACATTTCTAATTAATATATTATTTTTTTTATATTATATTTATTTATACAATACGTATAACGTACAATCAAGATTCAGTACAGAATAGTAGATGAAACCATCGGATAGGGTAATATAAGTATTTACTTATTGCCGGTGAACCCTTCTGTCTATTTGATAATGTTAATGGTTGGTAACATTATTTAAAAGTGACGTCACAAGATTAAATAAATTAAACATTAATTACCTATCTAAAATATATTTATAGTACCTATATAATGTAAAGAGGGTCTTATACAGTTCTACAAAGTTTTAATTAAATTCAATTGTATTGTTACTGCTCGTAATTCGCTTGGCACCAACTAGCCTAAACTAGACCAAATTATAGTTTACTCCTGTCAAACGGCGTTCGCTATTCTGTTAACAGCAGATTAGACTAATTTTGGTTTGACAGCTCCTAAAATTGGTTTAGTTACTCAACTTAGCTTAGTTGGTCATTTTTGTATTCTGTTGTACACACTTTACGTCAAATTGCGTCTAAAATTAGAAACGTCAAACTATAATCCGCCTTATTTGGTCGGCATCTAATTTGGTGCCATCTAAATTTAGTTCGTAGGTTTTCAGGTGATGTTTTTATTAAGATAAGTTGTGAAAAACTATTTTATCAAACACGATGGAGGAATATGTGGTTGCGGCTCTTGTGGATTCATCTGAAAGTGCTAATTTTACCAAAATAATAATAAAACAGAGCCTACTTCAAAGTACTTACTTGAAACACAAAATTAAGGCATTTGCTTTCTAACCGTAGAAACTATGAAGAAAGAATACGCCTCGAAGGCCTAAGAGCACATATTGGAATGTGCCCTTCGAATTAGCAGAGAAGTTTAAAAAATCTTTTGTGGCTTCACAAGTTTGCAGCACTTCAATTACTGAATACTCTAGATGATCCGCTCTTAGTGGAGGGGCACATCCCAAAACATATAAAGGTTTGCGATTTAATATTTTATACAGATACCTAAGTACTTTTTACTTGTTTATAAATACATCAACATGACACTTTGCAGATTTTAACAGCACTGCAATTTTACGCTCATGGGAGCTATCAGGCTGCTGTAGGCCAAGATAGTTTACCAGGAATGAGCCAACCAGCAGTGAGTAGATGTTTGGGAATAGTGTTGAACATAATTGTGCAACAATTGACACCCCAAAATATAAAGTTCCCTACAACACAGACGGAGAAAGAATCTGCAAAAACTGAATAAGTTTCATTTCATATCCACTAAATTGGTTTAGTAATTTTTGAGCTCATACATTATAAACAAATAAATAAATAAATATCGCCATACGAACACATAACCAAACGGTCCCACTTTAAGCTTAACGCTTGTGTTGTGAGTACTGTACAATGGACTGAGGGTGAACTCAGTTTATAATACTTATATACATATTAAACATCCATGACTCGGGTACAAACATTCATGCTCATCACACAAAGCTTGTGTCCCTACCAGGATTTAAACCCAGGACTCTCAGCGCAGAAAGCAGAGTCATTACCACTAGGTTAATCAGGCCGTCGAACCAATATATCTTTTGTCTTTATAATATTAGCATTAAAAAAATATCTTGACATCAAGTTATAACATGTAAATGTTTCTACTTTTGCAGATACGGATGAGAATTATACCATTGATTTAGATCATACTGATAAGCTATCTATGGTGGAAGAGTACATTGAAACAGATTTCCTTGCTGAAGCAAGACACATTTGGCAAGTGTTAATAAACACTATTTTACTCAAAATTAATAAAAGTATGGCAAATCATAAACAAGACTTTAATTTCTGAATTATTATAATAAAGCTTTTTACTTATTACTATGTTATCAATAATCAATAATAAACATCAACATTAAAAATAATTAACAATCAAAATAATAAACAAATTTGTAAGTAATAGAATTTGAAAGGCTTAAACAACAAGCTTCTGCACATGGGGGCCATTTCATTTCATTTTCATTGAGTGTTGCCCACACTCAATGAAAATGGCACTACCGAAGATAACAACTATGCAATAAATGCTTAGTATTACTAACTTATTACATAGTATTATGGTACACTTCCAGGCGGCAAAATCCATCCACATAGGCATGCCCAACAATATCCAAAATTTTGGATTCTATGTCTGTCGGGGCTCCTCCTGCCAGACCGCCACCTGTGGCGCTTATTGAAGTTCGCACCTTGCAAGCCTTGGTCTATAACTTCGCCACCCACACACTCCAAACCTGTTGATAAAAAAACCATATAAAAACCATTTAGACGAAAAACATGCATAATATTCAGAACACAAAACTTATATGCTCCCACTGCTGTGCAGTTCTTCTGCAGCCGAGTTGGTTGAGCTCGTCGTGGTTGGTAGGGCCCCCTAAAAATCTACCACGGCAGAATCTGCTTGGTTTCCTGAAAATATAATTGATTTTTAGATAGATGTCCTCGCGCGTCGATGTAACTATAACCATTGATTGATTTTAAGTAAAACAAAACTTTCAATCCTTTAAAATGCTTACCCCTCGCTATTTTGATGTTGTTAGACCGATTCCTATCGTTTTCCATATTAGATTCAAGCCACTAGATAACTTATTACAACAATTACAATGTAGCACACCCGTCTGATCTGAAAATGGTGTTTTGTTTACCTGTCTGTCAACAGATACAAAATCGAATTTACCACAGAACAATAGATATGGAACACTTAACCACAGACGATATAGAACAAGTTTCTATAATTTATTATTGGAAATATCTAAAAAAATTACAATAAAAATATTTAGGCGCCGACATATATTTTAAATTAAACTTTTATATATTTCAAGGTTATTTTAAAATAATTTAATCATGTTATTTCGATTTTATTTTCCATTCACCTTATTTTCATTCATTCTTCAGATATATTTTTTAAATACTGGCAACATACCTCAATTCAATTTAGGTGCTGTCAAAATCAAATTAGTCCTGTCAATTACGATATTTAAATTAAGTTCGATGTGACAACAGAATTGATTTTAATGATTTCTAAACTATACTTAAAATTTTAGCTAGTTTAGTTAAGTTTAGAGAGTGTGCAAGCGAATCAGCACCATTGTCACATTTAAGTTAAATATTTAGTAATAATGAATAAAACTCAAATATGTACGTCAGCCATCTTCTATATATTCATCATTGCACACTAGTGTTGGGTATAATCATAAAACTTACTAATCTAGTGAAGGGATTGTACACTTCTTACTATTACAAATCATCATTATAATATGACAGTTACCATAGGTTCCGTCCCGCCGGCGGACACAACTATATTACCTTTTATGAGTTTCCATACGTCAGGTTCTTTTTGTCAGCGGCCGTTGCGGAGATTAATGGAGCCATAGATTCAGCAGTGGATGCTGAAACGATTGTACCTTCAGAGAAAGCCTTTAGAAATAGTGGCATTATGTGACTCTACGTAATATATTTTTTTTACTTGACCTTATATATTTTGGACCATTGTGTTTTGAAATGGGTCGATGTTGGTAAGGTTAATCAAGAAAAAAGTTTTTCGCCAAGAAATGCCGAGCTAGGTAATAAAGAGTATAAGAGTTAATCTATGCATGTAAGAACTGCATACCTAGTCACATAATGTGTTGGCTTATATTCTAATATTCGTATTTAAAAAGAGTACCAGGTCGGATTCTTTTAAAGTACATTATTACGCCCTAAAATGGATTCATGGATGGCGGGTCAGATCAGCTGCGCTGCATGTGCCTAGTGAATGTAGCGTCTCGATCTACTGCCGCCTTCCTACCTAGGCAAGTATGCTCCATCGTAGATCTCATCGTCACTTACCATCAAGTGAGATCGAGATCAAATACTTGCCTATAATGTAATAAAAAAAAATAAAAAAAAAACTAAACACCTATTCCTGCTTCAGGAACACACACGGAGCTACGTACGAGCTGGAATCCGCTTTACACTGAGCCGCCGCTGCACTTGGTTTGTTACGTATTTAATAAACAACGCATTCAATTTAAATTATAATCTCAGTTTAATTTTATTCGAGCTATAGTATGGTTGCTAATATGCAAAAGAGACTGCACATCAATAAGCCTAATATTTGTGTGAGAACCTCTTATCGATATAATTTTAACCTTAAAAGAAATCTCATCAGTTAACTGGTTTGCTTCAGCAAGATTTTAATTTGAACAGTAAAAGCAATAACAACATTTATTACTCTCTCCGCGGTCCACAACAGAGATCAATCCATATACACTCGCTCCTCCCCTCCTACTTACCTCACGCTCGCCGTCTGTCGGTGAGCAAATGAGAAAAGTTCAGCTCGCAAGGTGCTATCATCGTCGGGGGGACCTTTAAGCCCGATTTGAATTTCAACGGCGCGCGTTACGACCGATATACGTCGTGTACTATAACTTTTTCGATAATAATATGTACTTTTTGGGCCGTGTGGTGCTATTGATGCTATTTAGAGAATGTATTGCCCACCCTGCGATTACCTTTTTTTATTACGAAACAAAGCTTTTGTCGATCGTTCCTTTATTTTATTTGTATGATAAATGTTTTTTTTTTAAAAGCTTCGTCTCAATGAGTTTTTTAGTTATATATTAACACCTAACTTTTTGTATGTCTCAATCTCATTGTTGTATACTTCCACCAATGTCTCCATTTCCAATTGTTGCTGTTAATCAGTTAAAAAAAAAAACAAAAATGTATAGATATTGCAATCTATGTAAGGTGTTTTATGGTCACATAATATTAGGTATATATCAGTTATAGCATAACGTCGGATACTTCTGTGCTCACTGGCCCGTGACACTTTGTATAATGTTTATACGACGACCCTTCCAACTATCCCCTGAATATCAATTGCTGCTTTGATGTTGAAGTTGTCCCAGCTGTTGGTACATTGTATCGGTCACAAGAGGGAAACATAGAGAGGGAAACTTTCAGTTATTTTTTTGATTTTCTGATGTTGAGCTGCGGATGTTATAATTGTAAGGCTCTGGCCTCATGCTGTTACGGTTTATGACATAACTTGATTTATTCAAAATTGTCTGCCCCATCTGCAACACAAAACACGTGCCAGGTTTGTCATTATAGGTTATGTAGTATCTAGCCCGTACACGCATTGCCTATTCTCCAACTTGATAGTAATTTTATTCGCTCTTGGTTGTCAAGTCTGAATATCCAATTATCAAAAAGCATCTACAGCTCCAATTAGCCACAGGTTGGGCGGGGCCGGGTCGGCGCCGCGCGCGCCCCGTGAAATTGCCGCCCTCGCAGAGATTCCTTGCTACCATAAAACTTAGCACCGCGTGAAGCGAATTCTCGTCAAGATCGGACCTATTGTTCCTTTAATCATCGTGTGAAATCCGCTTTGACGATAGATGTGCTCTAATCCTCCGTTTTAGAAAACTTCGTTAGCTCAGCTTCATTAAGCTGGATGTTTATCCAAATAGCCTTGAATTGATTATATTTGTATTTTTTTTTTAGGCACTTATTTTTTTTACATCTAGACGCATATGAAATAATTCTAATGGACGCTCCGCCTCGACAACGATTTTCTCCTTAAAACTACCCTTTTATTTTTTTTATTGATTAGCACAAACATCTGCCTTTACAAGTTAAGCTTTTTATTATATTATGTTACGTTGTTTGTTGCCCTAAATAGTCCCGCGTGTAGAGGCGTGTGAACTAAGCTCTAGGTTGTGTAACGGCGTGGAATCAGCGGATCACAGTAATCTCGGTTGCTCGCGAGCGCTCGCGCCGCGCCGAGCGCTACGAGACGCTACGGCATCACCACTCCACACTTTAATACAAGTAAAGCTTCCCTTTATCCTAAATAATGTTGTAAGGTGCCAGGTTATGGTTATACTTACATTTTATTCTTACAACACCTTTTTCGCGCCATTCCTTGTATATGTATAGTTGATTTGTACAAAGTAATAGGTAATAATTATTTTATGGAGTTGCTTTATACACCTATTTAATAAATAATATGTATCTAGATGAAAGTGCGTTCTCCAAGCTTTAATATATTTGACCTTTTTCCTTCTAGTACTATTAAAGTAAAGCTTCAACAAAATTTACTTCATTTAGAACTGAAACTCAAAGTTTAAATAGGAGTTTTCGTCATTGAGATGATGAAAACTCCTATTTTAATTTAGATAATCCATACAAAACCGGGTAAGGTTACCTTCCATGAATCGGCTGCCGCTATTATGTTTAATGCTGATATTACAATTATTGGTAGCGTATTTATATCTTACATATTGTAAAAGATATAGGGGGAATGCAATGGATCATAATACCTTGAACTTTCATAAAATCAGGTCTAATTAATAGAGATTTAAGATAAACTACATTAAATGTAGCTTTGTTACTACATCTAAGTGATAGTCCTTACAATTAACAGGATGCACACCAATATTATAATATTGGATGAAACAAGAGGCAACGTGAAATTGAACTATTTTGTGGCAATAGCTTTATCTTTAATTCACACTATTAACTCATTAAACTTCCAACGAGTCCAGTTTTTGGTACTATGGATTTGATATGAGCTAGGATTGTCAATTATGTACTGCTAATTAAATTTACTGTTGCCAAAACATAGTTTTGCAATTCTCAATGTGCTTAAACGTCGTATAGGAGCGCCTTTACAATAGACAAGCTCAGCTACAGAGCGCTGCCTATTCACGAGTTTAACCACATTAATCAACGCAGATTCTAATTGATTGAACATAAATTGAGTTCACTCAAGGACTTCCTACCTACCGCGAAATTTAATATTGCCTATTTCTGGATAAAGGTTTAGAGTTAGGTAAGAATTGGTGAGTTGTGTTTCGTAAACACTAATAAAAAATTAACAACAATCTTGAGCAACTGCGGAATACTATAATGGATATGTTCCATTGCTGAATAATATTCTGTTTTCATTTTCCATAAGTAAGTACATATATATGAAATATTATGAAAGCAAGACGGAATCGAGTGCCAAAAGCTAAATTCCATGTCTCTACGTCGGCGTAATATTTATCTTCGTGATGCGATCAGAGGTATAAATATTTCTGAGCAACCTGAGCGAAAATAAGGAAGCTTGAACTTGAAGCTCATAAAACGGATGCAGAATCTCTTACATGTAATAAATCTGGACGAGTGTATAATATTTCTCGAACAGGGGTGGGAGTCAGGCGGAGAGCGCCGGACATGGCCGCGGTATTGAACGCGCTTGTTATATCCGCTTTCACGGTCCAGTGGGCTCCGCACTCGGGTAGGAAGTAGGGACACCGTATCGTGTGAACTTTGCGGCCATTCCGCGCGGTTGAACTGACTCTATCGCGTGCATGTATTATTTATAAGCAGAAATATTGGGGGCGTTAAGTAAGGACGTTAATTTAAAGGAGAGATTTTGTTTAACTTAGAGTTTGTTAAGTGAATAGTGGTGTATGAGTGCTGTGAGAAATGTAGAGATTTATTCATAGATCGTGGTTAATTATTGTGCTATTGCATTTATTGAAGTAATATGTTTTAGTAGGCACTATGCTGGACAGTTGTATGGGCGATTACAGTGTTTTATATTCTACATTTACTAAATTCTAATTGAATCTAGTACAATACATTCTGATTTAAACATGATAAACCTAGTTACGCACGTATTTTCACTTCTTTGAGCTTAGGACTTTTATTAAGAACCGATCCACTGCAATGTTACATAAGAAAACCTGCCGCATTGCCTCACATAGCGACTATATGATTTGCGACGCCAATAAAATATATTCTGCTATGTAATTGAAGACGACGATCATATCAACCAACGACACACAACATTCGACTCTAACTTTCCAGTTTTAGATCTGAAACTTTATAAAATGGCTTCAGGATTTTATGAGTTTACCAAACCAGATATTGCAGGGTTACGTAAGGGACATGGCATCTGTGTTGTTTCGAGTTATGCAACGTCTATATACACACCAGGTTTATTGGCAGCGGCGCAGGGAGGGCTGCGGCTGGCTTAGTGCTCAGCTCGTGCTATGATTGGGAGGTCGGGCGGTGGTACCCACGGTTATTTCCTACCTTTTACTATACTTGCCTAATGCCGAAAGTCTAATATGTGAAACTCTAATATGTGTGTGTAAAAAGTCCCTTGTGTTTGGCGGTGGTCTTGATTCTCATTTCCGACCACTTTCATGGACAAACATCCAAACATCCAAAATCTATGAACTACTCAGTTTGACTTAGGTCGCGTTGGTCTTAGTTACTACGACTACATGCAGCAGAATGAAAGGAGATACTTTAGTAACATCGTAGATTATTACACGAAACACGCTGACCCACGATTGGGGCATAGATGGCAAAGCTTTGTTGCCGCCGCATGACATCACTGCGGCATAAAAGGAATGCAATACTGGGGCCTGTCACCCGCGGCCGCCACCGGGCACCGGGGCGACACATACCCTGACAAAGAGAAATAATCAACGTGCCCGAATTCTTGTTACTTAAGCAATTGTTTGCGGAACGCGCGGCGTCGGCATACTACTTGGGTCAAATACCAACGTCACTCACGGTATGCAATTCTGAAAAACTAGCGACGAAAAACAAACAGCACATTTCTCCACATGGTGAAGGTCACTGTCACACCTAGCTACCTTGACTTGAAATCAAGGTAGCTAGGTGTGACAGTGAGTGTAGGTGTGACAGTTAGTTTGATGGATCAACCATGACCAACTTAAGACTATACGGAGAGTAGGATTGGTATAGTTTTTCACTCAAAAATCTATTACGTACTAGGATGTCATTCAATAATTTGCCAGGAGATCTATTGGGTCTGGGGCGTAAATTGTAAGATTTGTGACGGAAACTGTCTCGGCTTAGTAAGTAGTTCACGGTCTCTCTTTTATATGTAGGAGAGCTCTGAGAAAGAATACTAATCCGGTTTGGCAGCGAGTTGTGACGTTGATCGATGACAAAAGTTTTTTTTGGTTTGTATTAGAAGATAAGTAAGACTAAAAAGTAGCTACTCAGTAGAGCAACGAGAATTAAATCAATTTTAAGGGTCCGTAGTCTAACTAGGAATCCTTATGAAATGTAAAGATTTATTCGATATTCCGGTTCACAGCCGTTTAATTAGAGACTATAGGTCGGCTAAGTTTTAGAGTTAATCCTGCAATCAACAAACTCATGAAGAACTTTGTTTCTTTTAATTCAGGGCTTTGGTTTAACGAGGAACCTTCCATAAGTTGTTATTCTTGATATTGATTGCTACGAAACTATACATTGTGCCTGACTAACGCGACTCGCACTTGGCCAGTTGTTTATGCAGTCAAAGGGAGCGGTAAACCCGTTATCGCGATAATAATTTAATAAGAGGTACTCATAATGCCTTTGAACCTTTGACACGGCGTACGCTGACTAAAATACACAAATTTTACTTATCCACAAACAGGGGTAGCGGAGTGGGTGCGGGAGCGGGGGCGGGAGCGGGGGCGGGTCATAAACCAAACCATCTTGCTGACAGCGGGAGCTCACTACGATAAATGTTTCGCGTCACCTGTTCATTCCTATTTGAATGTTGAACAACACCTGCCCTTTGTAATGTATATTGGCCCTACATATATTTAACATTGAAGGTTTAGCTTGTCGTTTGGACTTTACTATCGCTAAACTTATGGACACTTAAATTCAAAATCGTAATCCTCCATATATCGAGATGTTTGCTGTGGCAAATTATTTTTCTTTTCAATTTACATTGCTGAAACAATTTCGAGTCGAGCGCACTTCCGCAATCATTTCAACGGGTCCCCGGGGCTCGCGCTGCGACATATAACTCCTGCAACCACTTCGATACCAAGCTCTATTCATTTCCGGTTATGTTTGAGCTAGGAGCACAGGAGCGGAGCTATTGATCGCGTGCTAGAGTGTCCCCGCGGGACGACAGCGCATTAATTGGCAGAGATGTATCGGTAGTTGCCTGGAGGCTGGTTAAATTGCGGGCAGAATCTAATCCAAGCTCTCAAGTAGTTCCTTTTATCGGTTTATGACGCATATACATATTCACTGCGTGTATGGTTATTAATAAAACACTTTTTATTAATAAAAAATAAAAAGTGTCGCTCTATGCTCTTCGCTGAACATTTCCGGGTCCCGTCTATAACGGTGTTGGCTAAAGTAAACTACGGCACTTGTAGTTGACATGAAGTTCGAATTGAGTTATATCCGGAAGAGGACGGCGAAAGAATACTAATCTCCTCCTCCGTTGGACTTCCGATCGATCTCGCGAGTTACCGAGATAATAGCGATGTTATATGATGAAAAAATAAAACCCTTAAAGGTTGCCACCGTTCATTTATTGAGCGTTTATAGTCCGAGAATTCGAATTTGCAACGTGACCATCTCTCTACTACTCATCTTACTACTCAAAAATAATAATTACCCTTAGCACAAACTATTTACTTACATAATTTTACGTAATTTTAAAAGTGTTTCATTCCTTTCGTACTATACATTTTACGAATAAAAATGACAGAGACTGCACACTTTTTCGATGACGATACGATTACGTTAATATTTATTTTAAGCTATACGGGCACAGAACTAAGGCGTTATTTAAAGGTTTGCTTTTGAATTACGGACGTTTCTTTCCGATGACTACGTTGCTACGCAGCTACGGCGTAGCAATTTGATACAACCGTAGTTGCGTAGCTCCGTAGCCTAGTAGTTCCAACGGTACGTTCAGAGACTTCTAGCAATGCAAATAATTTGAAATCGACTTAAAACCTAGATAATAGTGAGATAATTTGCAAGTTATACATTTGAAAAAGATTTTGACTGATTAGTAAAAATACATGTTTCATTACAGATGTTTACCATTGTACCTTATTTCAAATTACACTTACTCAATATATTTATCCTGCATAGGTGGATAATATTGTGCAATATGTTTATGGGGCAGCTCCAAAATTACTTATCGTGTTTGGCAACTCGGTAAGATTGCCTCTATCTCGTTGAAACTCAGGTGCGAACGATAAGCGGCAGCGAACTTAATGTATTACGTAATTCATAGCACGGCACCAATACGAGAAATACGAACACGAGGGAAGTGATGCAACTGCGGAGATAAATCAGCTGAAGGATTTAAGATCACTATCTAACTAAAAGCAGATGGTGCGAGCATTTGCCTCGGGCGAGGCATGTATGATTGACTGATATAATTTACACAAGCGAGTTGTACGAGTTGCGAGTTGTGAAAAAAAATTAATGACAATTTATAATCACTCCTTTACGAAATAAATGATTTGATTTTGACTTTGAGTCAAATAAATAAATAAATATCGCCATACGAACACACCAACTATACGGTCAGTAGCGTACTGTCGGTAACTATACTCAGTATATAATACTTTTATACATATTAAACATCCATGACTCGGGTACAAACATTCGTGCTCATCACGCAAAGCTTGTCCCTACCAGGATTCGAACCCGGGACCCTCGGCGCAGAAAGCAGAGTTACTACCACTGCGCTAATCAGGCCGTCAAATATTGTATATTGTAGTGGCTCTCGCTTATAGTTTACACCATATCAAAATCTAGTAATCGCTTGTCGATATCCCAGGGCGACTGCGGAGATCGAATGCGCCGCCCTGCTATACACTGCCGGTAGCTTGCGGCATGCATGTATTGAATCTGCTATAACAAGCTCACTTGTAACGATCTATCGCTTATCACATTGTTGTCATACACGCAATCTGTTGACTGTTGATGCGTTGTGAATTACTATAAGCCACTATTTTAGTTTGTGATTCAACTAAACTTATAGCAAAACAAAATTTGTTGGCCTTGTTCTTGTTTGTAAGCCACATTTTCATTTAACGAAAACTGTTTCGATATAACATTTTGTCGATGTCAAAACGAAACGAACACATAGCGTAAAACAAAAGTCAGGGTATCATAAAGGCGCCGGCAGACACTCGTCAAGCGAGTGAGTACATTATTGAGATTAAAGAATTGTCCCCCTCGCATGGCGCTGCGCGAGGACTCGGCAGGTCTCGATTGTGATGGCGCGTGCCGGGTGACGTCAGACTGACAGCGGGAGGCTGTCGAGTACAATGATGTGGTTAGAAAAATATCATGATATCACGTTGCGGTGACGTCATAGTGAGTGGTCAATTACGAATATTTTATGTCCGGAAATCATGGCATCTGTAAAATAAATTATATTTTATGTTACGATGACAGAGCTAGGTGAAGTTGACTGTGTCACTCACGTTGTTAATATATAGCATCTTTGTTTTTATTGCTACATTGACCTTTGTTGGTATAAGCGCATGGCGCTGCCCGCTGCCCGCCAGTAGTACGACTGCCGCCGATGCGGAGCCATTAGCTAATTGCTCGGAAACATGTCACCTTTTAAACAGCCATGTTCCCACGCTCGCGAGCTGATTGTAAACACTACATAACATTACCAGTACATATCCTCCATGCATGTAGGTACACATGCTTGTATATTAGCTGTGTATGTTCAGTAAAAATATATTTTATTTACTTATAGATAGAGAGCTTTTTCAGTAAGTCTATCCGTTCAACTAGAGTAATTGAACAGAATATTTCTTATAAGAAAATATTATAATATAATAATGCTGTCCCTAACACGGGCTAGTTGGCTCGTTCAAACATCTCACGTTCACGTTACGTACAGATAGAGCGTTTTAGTAATTAATCAGCGAGCCATTTAGCTAATGAACATAGCAGCTGTCTACTTATTAACACGCGATTGTGTCCGACGCGTACGCAAATTGGTTTCACAAATATATAGAGTATGTACCTACCTACGTATATAGTTTGTTCCCCAAAATTTAAGTTATAATTAGTTTTATAGGGTTGTGAAACCTACAAGATAAGTACGTTTTTAAAATTCAGAAAACAATCACAATCGTAATTGCTCGTTTGTCGCAACATGCGCTCTATTTCTGAAATAATTAAGTTGGCAGAACGCGTTGCGGTACGCGCTGGCGGCGGTACAATATCAAAGAAAAACAATAATATGCCGGCGAAAGTCGAGATCATTTTTGCTAATATGTACAACGAGTAATTGAAACACAGAACCTTTGACACCCCAGCCGATGTTTGTGGTATAAATTAATCAAGCAAACAATAGTTTATTTTTATAAATCATTGTTGTTTTTCTGTTGTCATAACTATCAGTTCGCTTGATAGGCTCAAGCAAGACCTCATAATAGTATCAATGATGCACGCAACTGCCTCGCGCCTGTCACTGAACAGCTGACGTGGTCACGCCTAAGGATCTTCTTATAGACTGGACTAGAAAACAATACTTTAGTTATACGTATGATGTATTGGAATTTATAGTCAGCAATATTACAACAAATATAACATAGATAGAGCTGCGCCGCGTGTGTCCGCCGATAAGCTAACTATAATGGCACTCGTAACTCGTATTCAACGCGCGGTGGTATACTCTGCTCTGTGTTAGGGTGAGAGGGCCAGAGAAGGCAACGCTTAGGATTTCATTTGAAGTTTGGCGCGTTCTATGTTACCTGCTGTGTACTGAGCGCACCCCACTAGTATTACACGGGAACTTGTTCACTAAATCTCTATTCTGTTAATATGTATTGGTATATCTACGTTTTTACACTTATGGCTTACACCTAGCATGGTTTTGTAGTTTGATAAACTTTAATATACTTGCAACTAACTATCACATTCGAGGCAAGCTGCAAGCGCAGCGCATGTGCTGACGCGGGAATCGAACCCGCGCTAATTGGCTCACGTGCCGCTCACTGCCAAGCTTATTTGATTTCTAATGCTCGACAACTTGATGTTTTTCTAAACGTGACATAGTTTGCCAATTTGGACCCGGTTATTCAGTTTTATACTAGAACAGACCTTAATTTATTTTTCTTTCATTCCTGTGTCTTCCGTGTGCTACCTTTACCTAAGAATTAACTAAAACAAAGTGTCCAAAAATAATCCTTAAATCCTAGAAGATTGTTTAATTAGGTTTACTTTTATGCTAAAAACTAATTTACATTACGAAAGTAAAACGCCGCTAATGTCAAGATAATACCATGTAACGTTACCCTGCACTGTAATAAACTGCCCATCAGCATCGGAGCGAGCTCCGTAAAGCATCGTAAAGCGACAATCTTTGGCTCTTAAGGTCGCTGTGTGGAAGCCATTATCTCTCCTTTCGGCTTGAGCAATCCCGCGCTTCAAGTTTTAATTAATTGCACTTTCAACTAATAATAGGATGGATGATTGCTTCTAATAAAAGGAAAACTATTTAACTTGAGCAACAGAAATGGGCCTTTATATAATTGACATTTCTGCATTCGTTATGCATGATTAGACTGGCCTATTATGTACATACCTCAAGTTCTATTCCGTCACGTTCACAAGGCCCTGCGCATCCTTTACCTTATCTTCATATATGTGGAAGAAAATGAAACAAATTATTATCTAACAGGTCATATAATCACACGTTATTATTATTAATTGCATACCTTTGTTTCAGACACCCTTGTCTCGTTGTGAGACGCGGCGCGCGGCGGTGCGAATGTCGCGAGTCAATAAGTGATGCTCCGGTTTATTATTCATGAGGCGAGTCCGCGCCGCCCCGGGACGGGACCGTCCGAACTAGTTGCCGCGGTCCGATACACTCCCTGAGGATCATTCAGATATCCATTGCCCTCTCGGAATATCCTATTGTCTAGGATTTAAAAGCACAATACTCGTTGTAATTGTTGTATTAAATATATTATACATACTTTCACTATTATGACATAATTTCATAGATATTCACTATTAATGTTTGAAAAAGCAAGTAGTGGGAACAGGGCGAGGCTATGCTCTTTCTCTGCTGCACCCGTACACTTATGGTATCAGTGTCGAGTGACGTCACTTGACAATGCAATGTGAGCAGGCTTTTTTGTTTCACGATTAAGTAAACAAACTCTATATTCTTTCATAGATCACCTTACCTCCATTGTCTCTCGGACATAATGAGACAGTTTAATTATCCATCTCAAGCGGTCGCCACCGCCGCCGCCACCACCCATCTCCCCCGACGTAGCACAGCATCGTGGAAGCTTGCGGGTGCCGTGGGGAGGCGGGGGGTGCAGCGGGGGGCGGCGGGCGAGATCGCTGACCCGGACACGATGCGGCTCGCGCCGGATATTAATTTCTCCGCTCGAACGCACCCTCGAGCCGCGCAGGTGATCCGCATCTAAATGCAGTTTTGAACATTATGTAAAAATAAAATTTTGCATTAATATCTATCAAACATTTTCTGACACCAAATAATGCTGCTCAGTTAGTAATAAATTATTTGTTTACAATTCATAATATTCTGTCATGGGATATTAATATACGTAACAGCCATTAAAAGCAACGATGTGAATATCAAACTCAACGTATTCAGCAAATACGCAAATGCAAGTCAAACAAAAGAGAGATTGTAACGGATGATTGTTAGGCTGAGTACACATGGCGCGATCATTAGCGCGACCGGCCGCGGCCAGCCGCCCGCGCCCGCGCCGCGCCGGGGTGGGCGCCGCGCGGGCCGCGAGCGTAATTATAATTAAACTAGACAACGACTCTCGCGTGATGCATCCCTCGCGTAATTGTGAGCGGTGTTTAATATCTTTCTTACAAAGACAACTGAACAGTATAAACTACGCAACAAGTTTTGACGGCCTGATTAGCGCATTTGGTAGTGACTCTGCTTTGGGTGCCCAGGGCCCCGTTCGAATCCTGGTAGGGACAAACTTTGTGTCATGAGCGCGAATATTTGTATTTTAATGTCTATATAAGTGTTATATTTATAGTTTCACGATGAAGTGCTTCTATAGAAACTTTAGTGCCGTAAAAAATAAAAATATTCTTAGTATTTTCCATAAAAGTAAGACAATTAAGCGTATTTTTAAGCAAATACAAGCATTAAACTCATACTAATTAGTTTTGCATCGATAAATATATTCATAGATGATATGAATTTATAACGGAATACAATAAAAAATGCATGACAAGTGGCTGGAAAAGATATATCAGTTGGCGCCCGCGCCGCGGCGGTCAGCAATCCTGTGGCAATTACAGATGTTGCGTGAGGTGACTGCATTCGGGGCATGAGGTGAGGTGAGGCGGGGGGAGGGGTTGCATCTCCCTCTGCCCTCTACCTCGCCGCGCACGCCTGCACTGTAGTGCTGTCTAAGCAGTTTAGTACGCTTATCGATCGCGTTAATACCCACGTCCCATTTTCGTGTGTTTTTTTTTATTTTTTAATAAGCCATTATTATCGCGATTGATTATTCTTTCAACCATGAACTATAAATGTTATTACCAAAACAATATTATCACTCATTGAGTCGCAACACTAGCCCATTCCTCCGAGCTACATTCAACTCGCGCGACATCTGTAGAAATTAGATGGTCCGAATGGTTGCGGGCAGTCGCACGTGAACACTACGCTTTATTAATATGTGCGGGCAGCGACCCAGAGATGTTGAATACTTTATTAAATCGGACCAGTTACTCGTTGAGATGCAGTTTAAATGAGAATAGCATTGAATATGGCTCCTTAGCTCTTTCATTCTCTGTATACTGAATGAACGGCTTAAATAGGTTAAATTGATTTATTTAAAAAGCAATTAGGTTGGAGTTCACTATCTATGCTTGTTAAATTTAACCTGTAGCCTACCTGTAGCCTAACCTGTAGCCTGTAGCATAGTAACCTGACTGTAGTTAAATTTAACTGTAGATGGTGCACTCCACCCTCAGTGACGCGCGCCTGTGTAGGAAATTATATAAAACCACAGTTCTATGTAAACTGTGAACATGACAATTTCATTTTAATAGGATTTGAATAGGATAATAGGAGCATGATAGATTTATAACCGACTTCAAAAATTGTCTCAAAATATCTACTAGTTTCAGGTTTTGCGTTATTGTAATTTTACGTTGCAAAAACACACCTACATTCGTTTTTATTTGGAATATTATATGTGTTTCCCTGTTTTACACCAACTACAACGTTTAAACAATAACAATATCAGTGTGACAGAGTAAGAAATGTGTTTGAAAATAAATCTGTTTTTATATTTATTCTATTACCGTTAGCGGAAGGCTTCACAAGTGGCTACTAATTATATTCGTCGTTGAAAAGCGGCCGCGGCTTGAGCCTATTTATAATCGCGCCTTTCAGACGCATTTTCTCTCAAGCAGCAATAATTTAATGGATTTTACTTATTTACTGGAAATTCTGCTAATAATGCTTGGCTGGGCTGTCGCGCAGCTTATATTGCTAAATATAGGTCTCGATCAGAGTTCTTTAGCATTTCATACATATTACGCGATTTAGAGCTCTTTGTCCCTTGCTGACATGATCACGGCACCATTCAATTATGAGCCGAGTTCGGTGACTGTGTCGCTGATGGCAAGTGTCTAGTTAATGAGTTGAGAGCGAGCCTCTTTGTAATCAAATTCATGTTAATTTGCAAGTCACGGGTGAAATTAAAGTATGAAAAAGAGGAGACAGCAGCAATAGCAGGTACGCTATAAACGAAACAGGTAATTTATTGTTGTAAAACGTAATTGCGCTATAAGGACTATAGCTCTTTTTTTTCTAAATCATTAACGTTATACTTACATAATAAATACTAACAATAATAATACCAGCCCTTTTAATGACCTTCTCTTCAATACGAGGGAAATTAGAACTATGCTCCGCCACGCAGGTCCAGTGCAGGTTGGCGGCCTGTACACGTCTTTCGAGAGGCTTTCTCATACATGCAGGTTTCCTCACGATGATTTCCTTCACTGTTTAGCAAGCGATAATCATGGTTGAAAATGAGATACGTATATGCCATCCAGAAATCCCAGAGGTGTGAGTTGGAGTTTGAGCCTACGATCTTCGTTACCGACGCAAGCGTGCCACCAACTTGGTTATCACTGCTATACTTACTTACTACTGCTATAATAACATTTATATAGGGTATATGTTGTAGCACGCTTTTAGTCTGACTACCGATACCTTTACTTTTCTGCGATGAGTCAGCAGAACATAGCAGTTGTAACATAGGGAATTCAGCTCAGTACAAAGGTACTCCTGATATTCAATTCAACACAACACAACAAAATTATCTAGCAAAAAAACAAAAAATCACCACTATACTTTTATTTAATCCAGACATTACAATTGGCTGAAATAAAAAAAAAATGCTACGGAATGCATTGAACAAGTTTTCTTTTAATTTAAAGCGCTCTTTGCTACAGCTAATTTTATAAGGAGCGAAATTTAAATTGCAACATTTCTCGAAAGAGATTGGGTAAGCTAGCCATCTCTGACAAATATATACGTTGATTACTGAAAGGTCATGGTTTAAATATCATCAATTCATGATTGAACTGCTTGTAGTGGTTAAATCATCCTAGCCTGTTCTATAATATAAACAAGAGCGATGTGGCTTAGACGTATAACCTTATTAAATTTTCTTTTCATAAATGATTTGAAATAAAAACATGAATAAATGAAGGCAACAACAAAAGATCATGAGCTACTCAAAAATTGTGTAGAGAGCGCACGAAGTTTATGTAATAGCCTGTACGTAATAATAAATGCATGCTAAGTGGCGGCAGCGGGCGAGCGCCGGCTCCGCTTGCCAAGCGGCTACCGCGCGCTGGGCCGACCAAGTGGGAAGAGATAGGCGGCGCGCAGTAGAACATATCCTGGTATTATCAAGAAAATTTGTGGAACTACATATTACGTTGGTCGTAATGTGTAGTGTTCCAAAATTTTTACGTGGTTTGATCGAGCAAATAAAAAATAATTTAATAGCATAATAATCTACATATTTTCGACGCGGTTAGGTAAGAAAAATAGAACCGTATAAAAAACTACGGACTTTAGAACGGTTTAAAATCATCCGCTTATGCTCGCTCGCTCAGCCAATGCAAGTATGAATTCCTTCGCTTATTTCCTCCCCCTTACACCGCACATAATACCATCTCGAGCGCATATTTGGCTCTACTTACACACTTCCTATAGTCATAACAAGGGAGGAATTAGAATAGACTCCGCCGCGGTATAATGTACGCAATTCTTCACCGGCGACCGCTGAACTACCTTTTTACGGGAACGAGCTCCGAGGAGATGGAGCTGCAGAAACTGTATTGTTGATTTAGATAACTAGGGGTACGCCGGAATACGAATGGCGGTAACGGGGCACATAAAACGGTGTCTGTACATTATATTCGTTTTACGACGTGAATTTTATTTCATTGAAGCCGTAGCGTTGAAGGATTAATGTTTTTGTTGGGTATTATAATATTATTTATGAGAAGCGTGCTTATAATTTTGTCTTTATATGGTACAAAATTATGTATTTTAGCACGTAGTCAGTTATGTAAATACGTTTGACCTACCTAATAATGTAATACATATAAATATACCTAATAACAATAAAATAATTTAGTAAAATCATTTGGAAGCCTACAAATATAATTTTAAATTGTGGGAACTAGCTGCTAACTTTAACATTAACAGTCACATCAATCACGTATCCAATGCAAACCCAAACCCCTGATCCGCAACTTCAACAAACCTTATCTAAAGAGTATTAAGTGCTTGGAAATAAAGTTTATATTCGACCCTCGAAACTTAATTTGTACCTTTTTATTCTATCTCCAGTGGCTGTGTAACAGTGAGCGGAATATGAAGGCTCTGTGTAGAATGTTCTCGGTAATAGGCCCTAAAGTTTAACTGCTGTGGCGACGCTTTCATGACGGCGGTATTAGGCGCAGCCACAGACGCAGAGTTATTGCGCAGACAGATGACGGACGGGGTGAATAACAAGGAGCAACATTGAGCATCTATCTAAGGAATTCCTGGAAAATATAATATATCAGTGGTTTATTATTACATTGTACGAATTTGATTAATTTCTTCTACTTAATTCATTACTGATGAATATAGTATTTAAGATAATAAAATATTTAATCACGGCCTATTCGCGCCTTCATTTTTACTACCATCAGGAACCCATTTAATACCCCGAACCCATTGACCTGGTATGTAAGCTGTTACGTGTTGTGCAAGTGCTTTAAGCCATCACTCTGTCATGTTTCATCAATATCTGTCCAGTTGGTTTAGTATGATATATGACATATCTTCTCTCAACTTACAACTTAAAAGAAGATACAATACCGTTATTGCAAATATCCAATTCAATTGCCTTACACTTTAAAAATATAACAATACAAAAGTAGCGAAGTATATGTACCTTTATTAACGTCACGTTTTATAAAGTCGAAGTTTGAAAGTTCCAGGCTCGTGAGTGGATTAGTATGGGTTCGGTTACCGCGCGGGCACGTACGCGGTACGCCTTGTAACCCCACTTCTCGATAATGTTATCTGATGTTGTTCAGTGACCAGCTGTGGCCTTTCAATTAGCACAATGATATAATAAATATTTTAGTATTGATTTCTTATATTTACGTGAACCCTACACATGGAAATAAAACTAACACCGTCGCTCCATGAAGTCTGCAATCTCTGAACATGTACAGGATCGCACCCGCCTTTTCATCAGATTTGATCAACGACAGATCCTTGCAAAAGAACACCTATTTAGACCAAGGATGATACGAGAGGGCATTGAAAATTAAAAACATCCTATATAAAATAGGGAAGATGGCTGGGTGCTACCACTAACTTCTAAAACCAGGCGCACCATTGCAAGACCTAAAGACACTGTGAGCACTTTCTGCGTAGATTGGACCGCAAATAACAAGTAAATATGAGGTTACCCTAGTTCAAACTATGACACTAGGATGTTTAATAGTCAGTCCTCCCATGACCATGGTTGCTGTAAACCATCCGAAACGTCGGACACGTAAAAGCATAAAATAAACGCGATAAAACCCCTAAAATTCGTTTATTTTGATATAATTTTTGTGAAAATCAAAAACATGAGTGTACAATTTCAATAACTTGACATCTTTATTCAGGTTTTAAATACATTTCTCTGGTGTGTAAAAAACATTTAATGAAGGCAATTCCTAGCACAGTCTCAATTCAATCAACTCACAGACGAAAAGTTAATACCATTTTCATAGTATCAAGTCGTTTTAATTAAAATTGTATTACCACTTCCAGTCATTAACCGCGGCACTCGATAGCCTTCGGGCTCTCACGCCATGATCAATTCCCCACTTGCTGCGACGAAGAGCTCTATCTCAGGCTTAATAAAACGCGAAGGAGCTCTTCATGAACGATGCAATAACCCCGCGATGTTATATAGAGCGACAGCACAGTTTTAACTCCACGGCCGATAAATAAGTGAAATCCATTAAATTATACGCGAGCCAAGTGCCGCTTGAAACTGCCGAAGTGACTGAAAAGGGAAATTAAGGAGCAATACAAGTTTAGGATTGAAGGCGTACACAATTAAATTTATTAACTTGAATTGAAACTTTAAAGGAAATCGGGAATCTAAACTAAATTGTGTGCGCGTTACAATTCTTGTATCGTCAGTAACTCAGTATTTACTGTCGCATAGCTTAGACGTAGGAAGTGATAATAAATAATAAAATCCCAAGTCGTAATTTCAGACCGGAATAATGTAGATATCCAGTGTCTAGATGAATAATGGTCGCGAGCCGGATAGACTGCCCGTATATGAACCGCTGAAGGCCTTCCACATCTGTGGTGAACCTATAGCGGGGAAACATACCAAGCGCGTTAGTGTATTTAGGTTTAGCTTATAGTAGAGCCATACCAACATAGTCATAATCAAAACTTTACTAACACTGTGTGAGTCTATGTTACTAGAAAAAGCATTTAATATTATTATTATTTAACACCACGAGTGACTGTAAAGATAGCCACTTATACAACTATGGTCCTTCTAAGATTTATGTTGAATTTGTACTACGTACTAATAATATTTGGATAAAAGCTATCATGACCTTCATTTTTATAACCTATATTGTACTTCTGATTCCTAAGCAACCAAAACCAAATGATAGCAAGCAAGTCGAGACTTTCGCGCGGCTTGTAGTTCCTTCCGTAGAAGTAAATATCCAGCACGAGCCGCATCGTGTCCGGGACAACACACCCGTACCCCACCACACCCCCCCGTACACACGACACCGCTACGCTACAAAGGAGGAAGGGAGGTTGAAGATCGCTAAAGTCGGATAATTAAATTGTATACATTATTAAATTTTTCACACAATTCACAACAAATAAGTTGCTTATATCAAAAACTAAATGATATACTGAGTTAAAAACTTTTTTGTAGATAAAATACAGTGTAAATGTTGTATATAAGTGTTATATTAGTGCGAAATATCTGTGTCGCAGTTTGATGACTATCACCGACCAATTTATCCAATTATGTATCGCAACAAGCCAACGATACCGCGCACAAGTGGCTATTGTAGCCCTGTAGCGTAACGTAGCGCGGCGTAGCACGGGCGATGTTCGCAAGGAGCACTTCGTTCAATTATTATTTTCCATTTCCGCGCATTGTGAGAAAGACAACTGCCGTGATATTCAATATCCCTTGAATTGTGCAATATTGAACCGTTTGCATTTCCCAAGTCCTTGAGGCAGATTATTGTACCTTTAAACATAAAATACGTTATTTGATCATGACTGCTATTTTTAACATTTAGGATCCCCAATACAGATCTGCAGAAAGTTGCTTCGTTTCTCATAGTTCGATAGCGGTAACTAGTTCGGGCGCCTGACGGCTCATGAATAATACCCGCGCCATCACTCATGGACCTTTGACGTTTTCGGACCGGCTGTCGGGCGTCAAGTGTCGGCGAGTAGAACATGGCATTTTGGAGCTGTAATATAGGCTCTTATATTATTTTAATATTATACATAGTGTTACTGAAATAACGCAAGAATCAGGGACCTCAACTAACTTTAATTAAAATAAAACGATTCTGAAAAATGTATGCATTTATGAAATCCTAAAGTTCTTATCATTCATAACTGTGTATTTGATCATAAGTTTTTTTTTTTATACACAATGTTTTCTGTTCAAATCCCCGATGATACTTTTATCTTCTGGTTTGAGCATAGGCCACTTGGCTCACTGTGCCCGTTTGTTGCGTTGGATTCCCGTCTTGGCTAATATTACGAAATGATCTTCACTGTTGTCCTGGCACCATAATGAGTTTGCCCAGAATATTCATACATCGTCATTATTTAGTTAACCTGTTAGTAATTGTATGTTGCAGGTTGTAGCCGGCTGAGTTTATAAGTTGGTTATTCTTATTCCTTCACTTGAGTCAATAATGTACCCGCAGTAAAGCAGAACATGCTTGTTAGGATATATTTGTGCTTGGTATAACATTGGACGTGGCAATCTGCGACCGCAAATCAAACTGGCCGCCCGGCTCCCAGGCAACAACTACCCGCCCTGATCAATTGCCAATGCGATATGCACGTGCAAGTGTGTGTGTGTGTGTGCACCATTGTCCCACCAGGTCCATATCATATTAGTTATTTTCTCATAGAGTAACATAATCCATCAGTTTGCATCTGCTATTTTGGAACAGACCTCGTTATGTTTGCTTTACAATGCATCAAATAATAACTAAACAAGTAAACTTTAGCCTCAAGCGAATATTTCTTCAAATAGTACGTATTATTGTGTCAGAGTTTGAAGTGTCTTTGTGAATATTAACCCAAGAAAAGCGCACCTTTTATTCTGCAGGAAATTGGATTGGTCTTGAGCACTTTTATAAATTGCCATTTATAGTTTCTACACCTCGCAAAGAAAATTGCAGAACACCTAGAAGCTAGAACTTCGGTACTTTGAAGAACACACCTCGTTTAAATAAATTATTAAGGAGCACACACGATCGCACACTGTAAAGTTCAAACGGTGTACGTCTAGCAAAGTTATTGAAAAAAAGGGGCGCTTGCCTTATGAAATAAAACTAGAGTTAGGTACATTAGGTTTTCTACGAAAATTGTTACTATTCCGCGGTTATTATACAGTGTACAATATATCAATATTTTAAAACTGACTGCGTGTTGAATATTAATTTCCAACCTTCGGTAAACTGTCGACGATTCTACTTTGAGTATTACACAAACATTATTAAACTGTGGAATGGTGTTGTTAGTAGCCCTGGTGTGCGGTTACCCCCGGATTTTGTGGTCGCTGTAATCAATGGCCGTGTAGCTACTAGCATATTGACTGTGTCTGTGCCTGTATATATACATACTAGGGCGGGGTAGATCTCTTGTTTCAGGTAGAGTTGCAACTTAGATCAAATAGCAATGTTTATTTTACACTAGCTGTTGCCTGCGACTTCGTCCGCGTGGTATTTAACAAAGACAACCGTTGACAACAGCCTGCTCGCCCATTCTGAGCCCGCGGGACGCATTGTAGGTTGTTGCTATCAAACTTAATCAGGCGCTGCGCTGCAACATTGGTTTTAATTTCTTTTCGTGAGATCCTATTTTTTTTTCTAAAATAAAAGTAGCCTAAGTTACTCCTTGTTACATCACCTATCTGCCAGTGAAAGTCCCGTCAAAATCGGTCCAGCCATTTCTGAGATTAGCCGGAACAAACAGACAGACAGACAGACAGACAGACGGACAGACAGACAGACAGACAGACAAAAATTGTAAAAAATGTTGTTTCGGTATAGGTAACGTGTATACATCCAAATGCACTTAGTAAAAAGCGGTTATTTTAATATTACAAACAGACACTCCAATTTTATTTATATGTATAGATATGTATAACGAAACAAATAGATAACGAATTAAACCAAAATAAGTGTCATTAGTACATACTATATTGACTGCTCGCCGCACTGCCGAAATACAACCACAATATACCTCCTCGTTTCTATTTCATTATGGATTATATGAAGTGTTATACGATCATTCATCACTCTTTATACAATTCATCCATAATTAAATAAAGAGTTCACCCCAACCTACAGGTGACCGAGTGTACGACCATACTGCACCAACCCTAGATAATAAAAAATCGTGAGGAAGATGATGATATGATAAGCTAATAATGACAGCTTTTTATGTTTCTAAATCACGATGCCACCTACTATTAGTAGTTAAAAAAACGAATTACATGTTATCCCAGTCCGGTTGACGAAACCCTCGATCCTCCAGGATTGGTCAATTCACCATAATGTAAGAAAACACAATGTAATGTTTCTGGGAATTCGTTCATGTACCCCAGCTTACAAATACCTCGTTATCAAACAATGTAGTGAAGGTGCTTTGTTACTCAAATACTTAATTCAATGTTACTCCGTGTCTATTAAAATTGCTGGTCCATTATAAAAATAACATTTTAGAGTCGTTTGAATGTGTGCTGCTTAGAGTTCGGATGTAATATCCTCACGGACCCGTCGCCGTCGGTGCGAGCATTAATATCCGGACTGAGCGCATCCATGTCTGACTGACCTCTATCCACTCATGGGGCCTTCCGGTTACACATGACATATTGGTTTCATTATACACACAATAATGCTAAAACCATTTAAAACATAGAAAAAAACATATTTAAATAAGTCTATTTCACGTACCGGAACTGCCTCTTAGTTATTTATAAAGATTTACTGAATAAAATAAGAACCAAACCTATGTAATTAAGCATAGTTCCATTGGGCTAATATTAAAATGTCATTAGATTTCTAATAACAGACTCAATGCTCGTAATTCGCTTGGCACCAACTAGCCTAAACTAGACCAAATTATAGTTTACTCCTGTCAAACGGCGTTCGCTATTCTGTTAACAGCAGATTAGACTAATTTTGGTTTGACAGCTCCTAAAATTGGTTTAGTTACTCAACTTAGCTTAGTTGGTCATTTTTGTATTCTGTTGTACACACTTTACGTCAAATTGCGTCTAAAATTAGAAACGTCAAACTATAATCCGCCTTATTTGGTCGGCATCTAATTTGGTGCCATCTAAATTTAGTTCGTAGGTTTTCAGGTGATGTTTTTATTAAGATAAGTTGTGAAAAACTATTTTATCAAACACGATGGAGGAATATGTGGTTGCGGCTCTTGTGGATTCATCTGAAAGTGCTAATTTTACCAAAATAATAATAAAACAGAGCCTACTTCAAAGTACTTATGTACTTGAAACACAAAATTAAGGCATTTGCTTTCTAACCGTAGAAACTATGAAGAAAGAATACGCCTCGAAGGCCTAAGAGCACATATTGGAATGTGCCCTTCGAATTAGCAGAGAAGTTTAAAAAATCTTTTGTGGCTTCACAAGTTTGCAGCACTTCAATTACTGAATACTCTAGATGATCCGCTCTTAGTGGAGGGGCACATCCCAAAACATATAAAGGTTTGCGATTTAATATTTTATACAGATACCTAAGTACTTTTTACTTGTTTATAAATACATCAACATGACACTTTGCAGATTTTAACAGCACTGCAATTTTACGCTCATGGGAGCTATCAGGCTGCTGTAGGCCAAGATAGTTTACCAGGAATGAGCCAACCAGCAGTGAGTAGATGTTTGGGAATAGTGTTGAACATAATTGTGCAACAATTGACACCCCAAAATATAAAGTTCCCTACAACACAGACGGAGAAAGAATCTGCAAAAACTGAGTAAGTTTCATTTCATATCCACTAAATTGGTTTAGTAATTTTTGAGCTCATACATTATAAACAAATAAATAAATAAATATCGCCATACGAACACATAACCAAACGGTCCCACTTTAAGCTTAACGCTTGTGTTGTGAGTACTGTACAATGGACTGAGGGTGAACTCAGTTTATAATACTTATATACATATTAAACATCCATGACTCGGGTACAAACATTCATGCTCATCACACAAAGCTTGTGTCCCTACCAGGATTTAAACCCAGGACTCTCAGCGCAGAAAGCAGAGTCATTACCACTAGGTTAATCAGGCCGTCGAACCAATATATCTTTTGTCTTTATAATATTAGCATTAAAAAAATATCTTGACATCAAGTAATAACATGTAAATGTTTCTACTTTTGCAGATACGGATGAGAATTATACCATTGATTTAGATCATACTTGATAAGCTATCTATGGTGGAAGAGTACATTGAAACAGATTTCCTTGCTGAAGCAAGACACATTTGGCAAGTGTTAATAAACACTATTTTACTCAAAATTAATAAAAGTATGGCAAATCATAAACAAGACTTTAATTTCTGAATTATTATAATAAAGCTTTTTACTTATTACTATGTTATCAATAATCAATAATAAACATCAACATTAAAAATAATTAACAATCAAAATAATAAACAAATTTGTAAGTAATAGAATTTGAAAGGCTTAAACAACAAGCTTCTGCACATGGGTGCCATGTGTTGCCCACACTCAATGAAAATGGCACTACCGAAGATAACAACTATGCAATAAATGCTTAGTATTACTAACTTATTACATAGTATTATGGTACACTTCCAGGCGGCAAAATCCATCCACATAGGCATGCCCAACAATATCCAAAATTTTGGATTCTATGTCTGTCGGGGCTCCTCCTGCCGGACCGCCACCTGTGGCGCTTATTGAAGTTCGCACCTTGCAAGCCTTGGTCTATAACTTCGCCACCCACACACTCCAAACCTGTTGATAAAAAAACCATTTAGACGAAAAAAATGCATAATATTCAGAACACAAAACTTACATGCTCCCACTGCTGTGCAGTTCTTCTGCAGCCGAGTTGGTTGAGCTCGTCGTGGTTGGTAGGGCCCCCTAAAAATCTACCACGGTAGAATCTGCTTGGTTTCCTGAAAATATAATTGATTTTTAGATAGATGTCCTCGCGCGTCGAAGTAACTATAACCATTGATTGATTTTAAGTAAAACAAAACTTTCAATCCTTTAAAATGCTTACCCCTCGCTATTTTGATGTTGTTGCGGAGTCGCTCCACAAGCAACTCCTGTTGTCTCTTATTAGACCGTTTCCTATCGTTTTCCATATTAGATTCAAGCCACTAGATAACTTATTACAACAATTACAATGTAGCACACCCGTCTGATCTGAAAATGGTGTTTTGTTTACCTGTCTGTCAACAGATACAAAATCGAATTTACCACAGAACAATAGATATGGAACACTTAACCACAGACGATATAGAACAAGTTTCTATAATTTATTATTGCAAATATCATAAAAAAATTAAAATAAAAATATTTAGACGCCGACGTATATTTTAAATTAAACTTTTATATATTTTAAGGTTATTTTAAAAGAATTTAATCATGTTATTTCGATTTTCTTTTCCATTCACCTTATTTTCATTCATTCTTCAGATATATTTTTTAAATACTGGCAACATACCTCAATTCAATTTAGGTGCTGTCAAAATCAAATTAGTCCTGTCAATTACGATATTTAAATTAAGTTCGATGTGGCAACAGAATTGATTTTAATGATTTCTAAACTATACTTAAAATTTTAGCTAGGTTAGTTAAGTTTAGAGAGTGTGCAAGCGAATTAGCAGCAATATATACTTAGCTCTAATAAATGAATGCCAGTTTTTCCATAAAAACCATACATACATTTTGTTTGGATGCTTTACATACAAGAATTTAGATAAAGACGAAATTTCTTCGCATCAATGACTCAGAACCGATCGGTAGGGTCTCAGAAGCCTTTACAGTTCAATTGGACGTTTGACCGAGCCGCACCGCGCCGGCCGGTCCTCGGGCCGGGCGAGGCGGGTGAGCGGTGCCGGGGACCGTCTCCCCGCTAATAAATTGCCAGATTCGAGTCGAGATTATACGGGCCACTTATTTCACATTATAATTGCAATTTCTAAAGATTCTTGTGGTTATCTGTTCAAGTATGAACATTTGGCGGTACGAGTGGATGGGACATTGATTGTTCAAAGATATACCGCGCAGTCAGGCACAGTTTGCCTGACTAAGTGCTCATTCATAACTCAAAACTCGTTTATATGAGGTTACGTATAGTTAGCAGGTATCCTATACTTCTAATTAGGATTAGAATAAAGAAAGCGTACATGGTTCACCTGAGGAGAAGTACCTACATTGACACCATTACACCCGTTATCACTGAAAGAGTAGGCTGAGGTGCGCTACAGTACACCTACATTTCGCCGATGGTATTTGGTCCCAATATTATAGGTCAAGCATACTTTCCCTCACGAGCCAACATCCTGGCCCGGGTTGACAAACTTAATTCTATCGAGACTTTTTAAAAAACGTGCAGGTTTTCTCAAGATTTTTACCTTCACCGTACAGCAAATGAAATTGGCAAACATTTAAAAAAATACTGGATATGGTGATGGTGTTCGAGTCAAGTTGGCTCTCCGTGTCGAGCATGTTGGCCACTGAACAGCGCAGCGTAGGTATTTCACGGTCCGGTGTCACGTAGCGCGATGGCCGCCGCGCATTTCGGGCCGGATATAATAATGCCATTAAACTTTCTGGACCGGCTCCAGCGCGGCCGGCGGCGGGCGCTGGTAATATCGCTCGGATTGCTTTTTGAGAACAATCGGATGAAGCAATCGTGGTGAAAATAACGTTTTAGATTCAGTTTTCATTGGTATGGGATAGATTGAGTGATTCATCTAGATTTTTTATGAAACACTATTAGTACCTGCAACTTCGTATGTGTGCCTTATTAGTACCCCGAAAGGGATTATCCTTATTTTTCGGGGATAAACATCATTCCATCTATATCACACCCCGGCCTATAAACTATTACTTCACCAAGTTTTATGAAAATCTGTACAGGAGATTTCCCTTTACAGATTTTCAAGAGAGATTCCAAGAGATTTCCCACGATAGCCAAACAGTCAAATAGATTGACGGACAGGCAATGCAAATACCAAATGTACAGACCTATTTAGTCTTACTTTATGTTTAAATGTATAGTAATAGTATTATGACAATATAACTTAACGTGTACGATGTTGTATTTGTAGTTTCCTGAAAGCAATTAAGTTTGAGTACGGTGTGGCTCCCTAGAGAAAAATAACATATTTTATAATAATGCTAGATTGTCGGATTAGGATAATTATTAATCTTCAATAATTACCGAAAAATTTGATACTCGAGCAAGCCAGGAAATGGAATGGTTTTTCGAAACGACATTACGGAAAAGTGGCATTTGACCCCGTCAGTGGAAATTGATCATTAAACCTGTTTACATATGAAGTTATCATTTGTGCAGAGTTAATGAGGTGACTATTATTATGAGAAAACATAAAACTCATTATTATACGTCCCGCCCGTTATTGAGTTATCAATGTTGTAACTAACACGACTCTATATTTTGGAAGATATAAGTGCAATAAAAAGTTTTAACTGAATTAAAAATCTGTGGTCTCTGCCTACCCGATACAGGTGTGAGTTTTATTAGTGAGCTTTATTCGTATCCAGTTTATTACAAACGTTATCGACCTACCTTGTAGATAATATCGCCCAATATATTGACCAACCGAGTTGTTTATGAAGACAACTCACCCAGGAATTTTATTCGAACATCGGTGGGACAGAACAGCTCTATCTAGAAACGTTAATTTGCGCCGAATGTATCTTCACGTTTTGCCAGTTTGTTCCGCCGTGTTCCGATATTAAACTTCTAACAGAGTGCAAATTAAACCAGTCTTACGTTCACTAGAGTTCATATTTGCTGATGCGTGGTGAATTAAATGCCAATTACGCGCGCGTGCGACTCGGCTGCGGTTGGCATACAATGCGGTATTAACATAAGTATAATATATATTTATTATAGTACCATTCCACATATGTTGAGTTAATTATAACGTGGGTGATGTAGCTGATTTGGTGCGATGGACAGCCTTTTCATAAAGACAAGTTTTGTTTTTATGTTCTAAAGTTTTGTTATTATATCAAAAATGTAGTTCAGTAGACAATAGATAACTTACCTTGACCTCGGTGTCTTCATTGGACACCACTGTAGATCCTGGCTTACAGGAGTAGCAGTGGTGGGAGTGTGTGGCGGGCCTAGTCCCATAAAAAAAAAAAATAAATAACTTATTGTTTTTTTTAACCATGCTATAAAACTTTGGTTGAGGGCGATGATAAAATATGCGCTTTAAAATAAATACATATATAATGAGTCTAAAGAAGTTGAGTTAGTAACAATGGAATAATTTGGGAAACCATTTATTTTATATTATGCTGTACTTATAGCAATAAGTAGAATCTAAAATGGCAAACTTCGACGCACTTCGGCACATAAATGTTGAAAATTTGCGATTAGAACGACTTGCTGTGGAATTTTATTCAATTCATACTTGGCGATACACGAGGCAACTTCAACGAAATTCTACGAAGGCTGTCCGTGGGCTTGGCTTACTAATGAAATGTTGACTTTTGGCACAGATTTCCAAACTACAAGTACAAACAACATAATTTATTAAAGCACCGCTAAAATACTTCGTTTAGCGAGATTCAGAATAAAATCAGCTAATCAGCCGCAGGCGAAAGCTAATTCCGAAATATTCTAATATCATGATAAATGAGGGCAAGCGGCCTCCGGCCAGCTCCATCGGTAATTATTGATTGATATCGACCGCATTTGATCCGGCCACGTTGCTGATATAATACATTTTATTAGGATGACTGATTTTAAGGTTAAGTGTGACTAGACAAAGTAATTGAATAATTTGGAATGTCATTGGAATCTGAGAACACAATGACTGCAGACTAATAGTAAACACTATTAGTCTGCAGTCATTGTTCAGATTATATAAGTATATAGTTGCCGTCGTTGCAAAAAACCTTTCATAATATGCAGCTTGAGCTCGCATCCTGAAATATAGTGGATTGTCAGCCGCCCCGTGTGTCGTGTGGTCAGCTCTGGCACCGCTCATTTGGCGCGGGCGAGTGGTGGCGGCCGCGGTCCGCGCAATCAGACACTCACTACCAAAATACGCATAGTGTTGACTAATTTACGCGTTGCGCGCCTGCACCCTGGGAAAATGAGAAGGTACGGTTGCTGTATGTACGGTATGAAGTGATTTCGCAAGTTATTACTTACTGTAGCGACCACTTCAACCGTACCACAAGCTACACAGATGACGCTGCAGACGCATTCAGAACAATAGACAATTCACATCACATTCCTGAATCGCGCTATAAGAGTTTTCGGAGCAAGTAACATATATACAAGATTCCGACAATAACGGTCGGGGCATAGCGGCCGCCCCGCCAGCCATACCACCCGCCTGGCTGGAAGATCTTCCCTTTTCCGATAAATTACAAACTCTATTGATTTTTTATGTTTACGCAAATACTACACATTGAAATAAAACTAATCTTACGGATATTATCGCGATTATTATACTTGTTTTTTCAGTCTTCCCATGACCATGGTTGCTGTAAAGCAACCGAAACGTCGGGAACGTAAGAAACGTATAATAAACGCGATAAAATCAGTAAGATTATTTTTATTTAAATTACAAACTCTATTCAACCAACCAACAACCCATTTAACATGGTAATAGTCTTCATCCATAATATATAAGTAATGTTATTAGGATACTAAATATTTTTTCTATTTTCGACATCTCCCGCTAATGCAAGCTATAGATGATTTTGAGTAATTCATAGTGTCCTGCCCTCGGATCCCACACGAAGCCGCACGTATTATAAACTATAAATATAGAATATTTAAACTATAATATACTATACAGGATGTTGCATTGAGATGGGTCAGTAAGTGCATCTCATAACATTTTAAAAGATTGAAAAGTATGTTGTAAGTATGTTTTTCTTATCTCTAAAATAGATGATATAGTTTTTTAGATACTATTTTCCTATTTCTTATGGTTTCGGAGGTCTTCGTACTGAGTCATTTCGATGTTACATCATGTATAACACACTTGTAATCCAGACATAGACACAAATCATTTAAATAGCCCACACGCTCAAATAATCAATCAGCGATAAACACGCCTGGCTGCGGCGCGCGGGAGGTGTCCCGACAACTGTATTAATGGTGGAAGCATCCCGACTTATGAGCGAGACAGAATAATAGATTAGTTTCATCTATCAGGAAGCGAATCCACTACAAAGCCTTGGTAGGGAACTTTTAAATTATCCCACGGGGGTTGGCAAGAGACTTTGGACTTTATTGATATCTGATAGAGATGAGTATAGGATACATGTAAAAGCTTAGGATTTGGTTCCGATAATAAGAATGCAGCGACACGATTATCAAGATTGAAATAAAATTACTACGTAGTGATGCAAAAATGGGTAATTTTACTATCAGCACATAGTAAAATAATATACTTATCTGGTAAAGTTAGGGACACTGGTTAAAAGAAGGTAATATTGTAACCACAACCATTTAAAACCACTACAATCCCTCCACCGCGAAAACAGAGCAAATTTAGTTAATTAGATTGCAACAACTATATTCAACCTCTAACAAACAAAAGTAATAGCAGCGCTTTCGCTACTGCTTTACACCACCTGCCATCTGCTGCGCCCGCAATCACGTGAGTAATTAGAGCGACCGATACGTGGACAGAATGCGACCCGCGCCGTATGTTTGTGTTGCGTTGACCGCAACACAAACACACAATATACCTACCCACCAACCCACGGGCCACGGTGACCTTTCCAACTGCGCCAATTCGCAAGCTCGAAGGTCTTAATTTAATTTCGGACCCTTGAATAAACGTTCAATTTCGTTATAGGAGTATTTAATTTAATCCAAACCGGTTGGAAGTTTGAAAAAGGGAGAATAGAAACTCAATGTATTTTATTACGGGCCAAGAAATTGAATGGTACAACCTACTTATAATTCAGACACAAATCCGTAACTCGGTACTGATTTGTATGATCTTTGTTCCTTTTTGACACAGAACAAATCTTTTCGTAGCAGCTCAAGTAATAACTGCCTGTTATGTTCTAAAAGCACTGAAAAGTTAGTAAATTAGGTCATGTGTCATACGAAGCCGGTCTTCATTTAGCGAACAACACACCGCTCTTTTGTCCTCGTACTGACAATGGTAAATGCGCGAAAGGCGTCAAATAGTAAGAACGCTTTGAAATATACGAGTAACTAGAGTATGGATGAAGATTAGAAAATTAAGGATAAACAAGTTACTGAAGTAGAGCAAAGCAAAGGTAATACAATACATCATTAATGTCTTCTAATATGAAGCTGTCCTTCTACGAAGTAAGATTATCGGTTATTAGATCATAGCCTCAGTGAGAAAGAGCTATGGTCGACCTTTTTATGTTTTGGATACAATCGGTAGGGGTAGGTAAGTGCCTACAATAATATGGCACTATACTTATTCAATAATAATAAAGACCCAACTAATACGCAAAGAATATACATCTTCGAAGGTTTTATACAGATACGTCAAGATATTAATAATGAAGCTCTCGCAAAGACAGCAGCCGAGCTGAGCGCGCGGCGGGCACCCGACGCGCCCTAATTCTTCAACGTCAAGTAAATTTAATTTGCACTCGGATGGCTAACTGGATTCCTTGTAGCGTTATCCTGTCAGTAACACTTGACAACACCGTGTTTTAATATACTAAATGGTATTTGTCACCATATTAAATGGAAACGGAAAGGAGATGAGAACCTCGAAAAGCTGATCGTAGTTGGGAACACCGATGGCAAGAGAGCTCGAGGACGGTCCCCAACCAGATGGACCGATCAAGTAAAGGACTCATCTTCAACCAAATTCAGCTCGGTGGTCAGAAGCGCAATGAACAGAGACCGATGGAGGCTAATCGTTCGATCCAAGTGTGGACTATCCAACGATGATCGCGATCCTCAGACATGAGGGACCGACCATAGAGAGAGAGATAAATGGAAACATTTGGATTAATAGTTGATTCAGTTGGCATTTGTTTATGCATTGTGTAATCTTAGCAAGTATAATATGAAGATAAAATAAATATCATGAAGTAGCCATAGTACAGGAATTCTCAAAAATAAAATAACAGTACTACAGTACTGGGAATTTAGGACACATTATGATAACCAGTATTCAAATACTAAACAGATACACTACAAGTAACAGACAGATAATACCACAATATGTAACTGCAAAGCAATTCGACCAATGAAAATAAATATTAGCAAAATAGGGAATAAAAGTCGAAATAAAAACAAGACTACACATACGGTACAAGACACTATTCAAATACTTGGTTATTCTGTTCATGAAGAAACGCTCCAACATACGGGATTGAATAGTTTGGCTGGATTTCTGTGCAATCGTTGTTTCTGGGGTAGAGTCTGAAGTAATCAACTACATAATTAGTTGTATTTTTATTACATTCCCACAAATTCTACCAAAAATCTTCATTCTTGAATGTCTGTACTATTGTGTGGAATTTACACCAGTAGTCATTTCTGCACGATTAACTGAGTTTGGGTCGTGTAAGGAAACTCGACATCTACCATTCAGCCATCTGGACCGAAAAATAATAGTTGCTATGCTTGTGTATATCTTCGGCTGAGTCAAATGTATGAAAAACACAATGAACCCCGAGCAGTCTATTAACGTAACATCTTAATTGAATGCGCAATTAGTGTATTTTTTTAAGGTAAAGGAAATATAGGATAATTCTTAGCAGGGTAATATTTTGTTTTCTTGTATAAATTTAGTAATTTGTATATTTAAGATACTTATCACTATTCCTCAATTGTGAGCCTACGTATCCACCATAGTAACTGGCATACTACGAGTATAATAAGATTTTTGCCTCAACTATAATAAACAAGACTTGTATGACAACATTATAAATGTTAACCCGGAGGAATTGCAAGGCAGAACCTCCCCGGCCTCGTGGTTGTTCAACCGTACGCTTTCCTACATGGAATTTAACAATAATTAACTGGTTGAAGCGAGATGGACGATTTCATTGTAGAACTTAGATTGTCTGCCGGGCTATAATGTAGGTTTTTCTGGGTATCAATAGTCTGTCGTATTATACTATAGTACAATGCTTCCACTGATATGTCGGATAAAAAGGTTGTATGCAAATAAATCCGGAAACTCTGGCCGCTATTTACATTAAAATAGTTAACTATAAACATGAAATAAGTATGTACCTGTTCAAAAAAAGCTGTTGGAAAAATACCTATTGCACATAAAAAAGCAACAACTATCACTACGCATTAACATCCCATCCCCACACCATTAGAGCTCAATGTATATCAAACAAGCATTAACGCGGTCCACTGCGCGCACAAAAGAAAGCTATTAGTGGCCGGTAAACATTGGAAGGCAATTCTTTCTATTATCTTCCGCATGTTTGGCTGAAACCATTCTCTCCGCGAGCGCCTAGATGGCCGCCATTTTGGGAGCTGAATCTCCGTTATCAGTGTAATGATGTCGGTTCTTCTAAATTTATTACTGAAGGCGGAAATGAAATGTATAGATTACTCATGAGTATTAGTGCCATTAAGTTAGACTGAAAACAATAATATCTGCAACTAGAGGTGTGGAGCTACCATAAATTTACATTGTTTTCTTGGCTCGACTGCAAAAATCAACGGCAATACTTTACCCAATGAAAAATGTACCAATTACATTTTCTAAACGAAACGTGGCATAATGAGCCCCACCTAGACCGGTAATATTAATTTTATAAACGATAAACGTTTCAACAAAGAAGGTTCGCATTAATTCGGGGTGGGAGCGACCCCCCGTCGCGAAAGTGTCGCGGGCAAGGAAGCCAGGGGGCGCGCGCCTTGCGGACACAAGCTAACAAAAGCGACACATTTTACAAAGAGCCTTTTACGTGTCCCTGCTGCATACTGCTTCATCGAAATATATGAGCTACTGTGACCAGGGAACAAAATACGATACAAGATTGTAGTAATAAATTAATTATTTTGTGTAGTGACTGTTATATGCGAATAAAAAACAGTAGCGTATAAGAAAAATAATAACATTATAATAAGTTAAAATTTCACTCAGATATGTATAAGCATTGTGCCGTGATAAAACAAAAAGCAAACAAATTAACGTACTCACGAAAGCTTAAGCACGACGAGAGTGTAATTAACCAGATTACGAGATTATTTTTCAGTAATCTTGAATTACGTGGGAGCGGGCGATATTGATCACCCCCTTTGAAACGGTACTATAATACAGATTTATTATTATCATATATAGGAAACATGTAAAATATGACATAACTAACTGAATGCTTTGAAAATATCATTGTAATCTTGATTGCACAGTTATATTGTATTTCAGCTAACCTTTAATGGGCGGCTACAGTGAATATAGCTGTTAAGGGTTTGTGACGTCGAAAATTGGTCGGCAATTGGATTCTGATATCGTAGTTCCATTTAGAGATTGACCTATAACGATAGCGACTTCATCGAACAATGAAATAATCCAATAATATGAAAGAAACAAAAACTAAATTGCACAAATAAAAATATTATTTTCTGCCCAAAACATATGATGGGTAGGTAAGTACTAAAAAAATAGAGCAATACATCATCAGGATTATAAATGCATATTGTTAAGAAGGTGGTATATTAAAATTATTTATCATTCCCCATACAAAATGATCCCGATGAAAATTGATAAAATCTCAATATTTTCCCTTCGTACAAGTGCAAGCTATTTTCGTTCTTCATCGAGCGTTTATAATGTGCTTATTTATGCGTACAACCGTTTCAAAGCTTACCTGCTGTATAGACACCAAAAATAAATGTAATGAGCGTTGTTTATACATTGTTTGAGCGAGCAGTGGATTATTTAACTTCGACACTGATATTATAATTCCATGTATTGCCAACTAGAGTATATTTTACGATTATTTTTGTGGCAAGTTTTATTAGGCTCGGAAGCGTATTGGAATATAAGAAAACGATACTGTACTATAATCCTTATAGGAATGTTTCATTATACTAAAACCAGCACGTGACCACCTAATGCCCCCACAATAAACATTAATGTGCGCAATTACGTTAGCCCAAATTATATTTGCTGTGCACATTTTACGAGCATGAAGATTGGCAAACAGCGTAACCATATTGCGCAAGCTGCTGGCTTCTTTTATTGTGGCCTGGGTCTTTATTATATAGTAATTACATTGCTATGTGACTCCGGGGGTAAACGTTCATTACTTGATAAACACTAGAAATGTTGGAGTATTAATCCTTTATTATCTCACAGCCGAGAAGGTCTCTTTATAAAACGATACATGATTGACAGCAACTATGTATAGTCTTATACAGATACCGAGACAATAGGTTAGCTGCACACCTAATCTAGTGCCTGGTAGAGGTTTAATTAAAACAAATTCTTGAAGCATCATTTATTTTCTCATGAAGTACGTTTCTTGAAGGTTTTATGATTTAAATGAAAAATAATTATACTCCAACACAATTATTTTATATTATAGAAAAACATCTAGAATGTTCTAATTTTATAAACCAGCATCGCTAAGCCACATCGAACAAACGAATGCTTAAGCTGTATGCTTGCGTGAAGTAATTTAAACCATCATTTGAGAGATCGGTTATTTCGGAGTAATTTAAAGCGTACTTTGGAGACGCGAGAACTTCATCATTTGTCACTAAAATCCAATTGTAATTAAGTTTAGATACCTCTTGAACTTGAGACAATATTGTTTAAAGGTTGGTCAGGGTTAGTGAAACGAAGCATTATTCTAACCTTTCAACTGTCAATCAAAGGTAACCTTACGACCGAAAAATATCCATGACGTAAAACGATAAAAAAGTTAATTTAACGAAAGAAATGGCGTCTAAATAAAAACCCAGGATCGGAATTTTCAGAGATATTTTTACGTGACAACAAACGAATTTTAGACCGTACAAAACCTATGCTGTCACCGTGACATTCACTGGCCATTATAGCACGACAGGGGCGTGAAAAGGGTCATGACAATTCCGACGGCGAGACACGAGTTAAGGGATGACGTCGAGCCGCAATTTGCCCACCATAAGCCACCCGTAGCCACATAACTGCACATAGACATTAATAGTCTATGAAATTATTATGATCGGGCTCATCTCCATAAATCTTATAAGCAAACAACATCTTAAATATGCCTCCCACTCGCAGATAAGGCGACGGTCGAATGACGCACTACCTTTATACAGCAACAAAGGAAAAATTATGGCCACCAGGTGGCGCTATTGTGCCGAGTAATGAGCGGTAATGTTTATTGCGTGTCCTTGTGCTCGCACGCGCCGCCCGCGCCGCTCCGCCCGCGCTGCCTCACCGCGGCCATGTCGGAAATATAAATTAGGTACAAGCAGTACCTGTGACGTCATATGCGTGGACTTTTTTGACTAATCGGGGAAATCGTTCCAATTCACTGGCCAATTTGCCAACTTGTTATAAGCTATTGCGCCGCCCCAAGTTTTATTATAGGCTGTCCAATAGGTTTTAGCTACAGTTTGATTTTACTATCCTGCGGGAATCGAATTATTCCCTAATAAAAGTATCCTATATGTTGACCTATCACACTACTAGTTTCATCGAAGTTCGACTTGAAGTTTTCACTTTATACGCGAATAGACAGATAAATGTTTAAAAATGGTCGATGCGGCCTTTATATCCAGAATAATCACCGCCACGACGACACTATTTTCGAAAAATTACAATTATATTACACGACCAAATTACAGTCATCATTTATGTACCAATTCTTCAGATTTCTGGGTTTCTCCGGTAAGTTTAGGGACAAAAATCCCTCTCTTGATTATATTATGTACAACTGGTTCATAAAATCATTTTATGTATTTATTCTACTCAAACTTGCATCAAGAAATACACGGATTTACCTAGATGGATGGCATGGGAAAGAAAAACTTATCCCTAGATCAATAATATAAGCTACTTCCGCATCAAAATAATCTCACTATAAAATCAGTGTAACATTTTATTTTATTAATTAACTTAGAGCAATACGGTTCTAATCTCGACAACGCGAATAACTTGTTTAATCTGTTTATTAAGTTACGCAATCTGCGCTCTTCGCCGCTCGTGCCCAAGTTTTAAATCGCGATCCCACCAACACCCACTCGGTAAGTGTCTACACTGACCAGCAATAAATATGACACATTCTAATAAAAAAAATTACATTATGCATTTGAAACCATTTTGCAGCAAAACATAATTTGAACAACGAACGTAATTTATGAATAGATCACTATGCAGAATTGGTAATGGATGAGTCTATGTTTTGAGTCTAGACGAAGCATTTGGTGTGACGTAAATATAGTTTTCTTCCCCTAATAATTGTGATTGTCGCATATCCTGACAATAGGGGCACATATGACTAATTTTCTTGTAGACATAAATTCTGTCCGGTGGGTTCAGTTTGTCAGATTGGTTGGATAATTGATTAACACAGATGTGCTATTAACATTACCTGTAAGCGTATGTTGTTATTGTCTTCATCGCCACAATCTTGATGACGCCTCCCTCCTCTTTGCAGCTGTTCGACCCTATTAAGATTTTAATCACTTATTTTTTATTTCACGTTAAAATGAGTTAGAGAGATGGATTTTTTATTTAGAAAATGTGAGCATTATCTCACAGTTTTTTCTGTGTTCTCGTGACTGACAAGTGGGTATGTCATTAATAGGGGTTGGCAGGCTATAAGCAATGTGAATCATTAAATTAAATTGAGCTTAATGCTGGTCAAATAATATTACAGCGTCATGTTCCAGGCTTCATGCTTCCTTTGCTTGCGCACATAAAAGTAGGAAACGTCAATGACGTAATCACTGGCAGCCGTGCCCTGGCGTGCAGCGATTGCCGGCTTCATTGTTTACAATCAAACGTGCCGCTCTTTCACCGGCATATTGAACTCGAATAATTTATAATCCGAAATCGTTCGATTGTTCACGACGATTATCCTGTAGCAGGTACTGATGAATATTAATAGACGAAAGGAAATGTGATATAAATTGGGGGATTATTTAAACGATCATGTGAATATCAATTTTGTTAAGTTTAACAATTAAGGATAATATTGAAATGAGAAATGATTACAGAGATGAATGAGCTGAACCGTTTTGAGTTATTACATACCAAAAAAAAAAAAAAAAGTACTTATGCCTATTTTTTTGTCAGACGAGACTTAAACAACGATGGGATAAAATATCATTAGTATTTATTAATATTGTTGTCAGCTAGGTCCTACATTGACAGTAAAACAGCAAAATTAACATACATCATTTTGATATAGTTAATGTTAACTACACGAATATTATCATAAGATTGTGTCTCCTTGAGCCAAATTCAGTGAAATGTCCAATGCTGTCTCAGTAAGCATTTATTCAATATACTGGTTGTCACGGTATACGCACCGTTAGTTAATTTTCCGCGCACGCTTCGACAAACTTGGGCAGTCGCTCCAAATATAACTTAAGTAAGTAGCGTCCACAGGATTAGTGAATAGGACCAACATTGGACTGCATCGCTAGTATATTATTACTTATCCAATCAAAGTTATCTCCACAATATTGTAAGCACACTTACGTAGGTAAATGTAAACTACGCTTTGGATACCATAAACTAAATTAACAGGATTACGTGACGTCACCCAGCCAATTCATAGAAGCAATAATCCATCCACGATGGTATCACAAGCACTTTAAAGAGATAACTTGTGCCATCATAATCGTGAAGCCAATCTTCCCTGAATTCGGCGGTGCATGTGTAGGTGGTGCATGAGAATGGAATTTCATTCACCACTAATATCGTTGAGTGAACGTGCATACTCACGAAGCTGGTTTAGTCATATGACACGCGCGAGCTCACAGCGAGGCAAAGGACAGATCACAGTCCTCGGGCGAGGCGGCACAAGCGTTTGCCTCAGGCCTGGTTACCGCTGCCTCCCAAGCAACTATTTCACTGTAGCTGCCCGTAGAAACTAATATTTATTTACGGGTAATCTTTAGCCATTGGATACCAGACTCACCTAGTCTGGTTATGGACTGCATCAATTCATGGAAGGGGAAAAGATTCAGATGAAACCAAAAACGGTGACAATACTTCAAATGCGCCATCTTCCACATTTTGGAGCTGGAACGAATTCAATTAAGCTTGGGGGTGGCGCGGGGCTAAAGCTTGCTCACCCCCGTCCCACGTCCCCTCTCTCCTCTCCGTCACGAGAGAAATACATGTCTCCGAGTGTTGTCATGTCTTGAGCTGCGTTTACGATTATTATGCCATGAAAACGGAATTGGACACTCAACAGTATTAAATTGTAGACATAAATATCACGTCTTATTTACGTGAGTCGCGTTAATATCGGGAATAATAATTCAGATCGGGAGGTTTAAAATATTTTTGGCTTTTTTCTCAAAAAATATACACAATACTACTATCATAACAATGCTTACGGAACGCATGTGTTCATGCAGCCGTACGGGCAAACGGATCAGATTGTATCCTTATTTTCCTTGATAGACCGGTTCGCTCTGAAGACACTATGTGCACTCCACATACTCACATGAGATAGATCGAAGTCTAAAAGCAAGGGCTTCTATATCTCACAATCGTATTCCATTGTGAAGACTAGGTTAGAATTGTTATATCGTACTGAGACTTATGTGAACCTATGTGAGAAATGAAGACCACAATTTATGACAAAGAACCAATGATCTAATAGAGGTTAATGATATGCTGCCTTTGTTCCTTCGGATGCTCTATCAATTTGCAATAAATTACCATTTTAAAAATCACGAGCTCTCCTCCCGAGGGCTAATATCGCGAGCGGGAACAATATAATTGGATTCCTGCGAGTGGCTTGAATTCTATTACGCGTGCCTCCGCGGCGGCGGCACGGCAGCGCGGCGGCGCGGGCGGGAGGTACTCCTGCAGCAAGGTACCGATACTATGAGACCAAAGCCGCGGCGGGAAGTATATTTTACAGGCTTTGTAATATGTTAGAGAAAGAGCCTCTCGAATGTTGTTTATTAGACAAATATAGAATCAGCTTTGATTTCGTCTCAAAAGTTTCAAAATATAATACACACCAAATCAAATCACCACAGTATGATCCCAAACTAAGAAGATTTTCTAATCTTAAGATTCATGAGATAGTACTGCTTATCAGTCTTAACATTAGTCATCACTATGCAGTCAAAAATGGAGAGACTTTGGTCGGTGCGGTAAATTGATACTGTCCTAGCATCATTCACTGCTGACGACACATAGCTGAGCCAAGAAATTATACTAACCATAAACATAATTATATAAATACATTTAAAGAAAATGTTTATTCCATTTTGTTATATCGAAGGCTATCGGATGACTGAAGTGGGCGGGCGGCGCGGGGCGAGGGGAGGCTCAGGAGCTGCAAGTGACTCCCGTTTGATGCCCGGACAGGGGATGCGAGCTCCTTGTCACGTGAAAGCAGAGCCCTTGCCGACCTGAACAGTACACTTGAGGACAATTTAAAATATAAATAGGTATAAAGTACACACAACAATAAAAAAAAAATGATTTACAAATGTAATAAATCTGTGTCTGTAGGACTGTGTGATTGTATTTTTCTAGCTTCACAGTGTATCTCGCTACTGACTTCATTAATCAGCATTAATTTAAAACATATGCGTAAAATAATTTCATAAATTTAGTCTTTCTATGAATTTGCACCCGCGAATTCATAGAAAGACTAAATTTATGAACAATAGTAGGTATTATAAGGCATTTTTCTTTGAAAATATTGACATTCCTGTAAAAAACAATTTAATTCTATTACCTCGCCATCTAATCCGTAATGAATGAATATCTATGCTATTTAAATACCATACTTCAGATTGTCCTTGAGTGTAGGTTTGACGGAGGTAACCCAACACGTCAATCGAACTCGGCCAGGTATAAACAGTCCCGGGTCGAGGGGGCGAAGCCTTGACAGGCGCGCGGTGCATTACATATACATAGGTAATCCATGTACATACGTATAAACATAGTGGATAAGTAGCATAAATATATTGTTATTTTATACTCAGAATTAATAATGATTGTACGAGAGCCTTATTACGTAAGCCTGTGACGCACTTGACTGATATTAAACTATATGTACAGGTATTTATGAAAAACATATTTTTAAATCATTATTATTGTTAATAGTACTCGTAATAGGAATAAATAACTGTAAGTAACTTTGTTTGTCTTTTGTTGCTTCTTGACCTTGTTGCTCTTACGGCAGGATATAAAACATTTTTATTACAATTGCAACGTGTGCTGTCTGAACCTATTTTTTTCTTACAAAGCGCTATCTGTAGTGACTTATTTGAATTAAAGTATAATGGAGAGCTGGTTCGTTTCTTAGCAAAAGCTACCTCCGACGCGTTGTCTCTACATTGTATATTGCATTCACTACAACAGAGATGGCGTAGCTTTGCTAGATAACCTAACCAGGGAGTATGAACCAGTTGCAGATGTATTTCTTCCACCATCCGGTAGATATCGCTATTTTTCAAATTTGTTTTCAGTTTCTATTTTGATGATTTTCTCGGATGCGTGGTGCTTATGATTCATCAGAAATCTATCTCAATCATAGCACTGAGTATTATCATAATATCGCAACTACATTTGTCTGAGCCATCTATCTCCTACAGGGTTCTTTCTTCCCACATCCTCTTGATGAATGATTGATGATGAATGATTCAGACTCAGGGCCATCGCGTTATGATATTTAAGATGTTCTACAATACGCAGTTTATATAAAATAGTGTCAACTCTATCCATAACACAGGCTCACATGAATTGGGACTACCGTAGGGCGGTGAATTCGCTGTGCCGGAATAATTGCGTTGGATAGTGGCCGGTGACGGGGCCTCGGGCAATGGGCGCTGCCACAGACAGGGGTTAGCCTAGATAGAAGCATGGGATCCAGAGACGGAGAGACTTGATTTTGCATAATATAATTCTTAATTATCGTGCTAGTCTGTACCTAGTCAGTAATAAAGACTGCTGAAATAAAGTTGATGAGATTAGCTTTTTAGTAGGACCCATTTGTTATAATGTGCCCTTGCCAAATTACAAATTACATGACAGTATGAGTTCGTTAGAAAGTCCCAATTTTTTTAGAACACAAGCTACGCCTGGATGTAAGCTTGTAAAATTTTAATTAAAGTCAGGCCGGTTCGGCAGGCGGACGATGACAAACGATCCGCCGCCCGCCGCCGAACAATATCGTGTAATGAATTACAACCAATTGATCAAACTCAATATTATTCGATACCTAAGCGATTTTTTCATGATTATTAGTACTACACGGTGAGACGGATTAATATGTTCAAACTAGTCCAATATTTGAGGTAGATAATAATCAGACATGTATTTACGGCTCTATATATCATTATGTGATCCAAATTGTGTACAGGACGCACTGAACTCGGCTGTAGCGGTGTGCCGTATGTGCATATGTGTATTGTGCGATGACCTGGTCATCGCACAATACACATATGCACAAGTTTATAAAAAAAATGTAGAGATCAAGTAGTAAACATCTCTATACATATTTTCGAACAAGAACAAGTTCTCTGTAACTTTAGAATATTTATTAAAAAGCTTACATCTCGGTTTCATATAGTTGTAGATGTTGAATAAGAAAGCGAAAAAATGCATTTGTGCCACTCCATTGTCTGTACAAAGCAAAGCAACTCCAATTACCACAGAGTTTATAAAAAACTGTAACCCGAACAGAATTTAATCAAATAAACTTGTTACTAACTAAACATTAGGTTAAGTTCGGTGTTCAAGTTTGCGGCCTCTTAATTATTTTTCCCTTCACGATTAATCGCCAAAGTCCAAAGTGGGTGTATTAAGGTCGGCCAAGTTTCGCTAAAACCCGGACAAGTTCCGCGCTTAAGGATCAACACCCTTCGCTTAGAGTCCATGGATTGCTCTCATAGCTTGTTCTGTTGTGTTTGGTTTTTGTAGCACCCATAGTTCTGCTAAAAAAACATTTTAATAAAATGCAGATATTCTATAAATAAAAAAAAGGATTTGGACTGGGTATATCGTGATTAGTGATTACAACTTATAAGAAACTGTGTACCCACATAATACAGCAACTGTTTAAATCTCTTTGTATTATTTGATTCGTATATTATAGATATAACATTTCACATATTATATAAGAGCGCATCTAAGGAACATGCGAATATGTAGTTAGCTCTACTCTCAATATTGAATGATGAAAGCGCAGTTGCAATGCGCTTTGACCATCGAATTGCTAACTAGCGCTTAAAATTACATTTTATATATTTGCTCTAAAATATACTTCAAAGATTTTATAAAGCCTAATACCATACAATTTTAGAACATTAGTATTCTGTTCTATCATCCCGCGGATAATTCAATAAATATGTTAATTATTTTGCTGCTGATAATAATCTTATAAAAATACGGCTCGTATCGAAATTAAGATAATAATACGTATCATTACATACCGGCTTATTGAATTTTATGAAAACAAAAAAATGCTTCATCTCACATTCAATAAATATAAATGAGATGTTACCTTCACATCTCATTTGTATTTATGGTATGTAAGACGAGTATTTATTAAAACAAACAACACCTCTAATTAAAGAGTCTAATCTTTTATAACTTTGGCATGGATCAAATTAAGGGTTAGCAGTGATATCATCTCCAAGTAAGTCTTAAGTAGGTACCTACCGATTTTACAAAAATTAGTCAAACTGTGTTGTTTGTGTCGTGAACCATTTTTTTAGGTTTATTACGTACACAATCTCACAAATGTGACTCATCACACACATAAAGTCATGACCACTGAAAATCATCAAATTACGATCTTTCTCGTAGGTAAAATAAAATGAATCCTTGAAATATTGTGTACGCTCACAAACGGACCGCATCTATGTGACGTAGTGGCTCCGGTACGCCCGCAATGATTCCTCGCTGAGCATCGAAGTTCAATTACCCGGCTCACTTGTCAAAGGCACGCCGATACAATCAAATCCAGAGCGGTGTTATTGTTATATACATTTATATAACTCATCGTTATCGTATGACCCTACAACTATTGTTGAGTTATGCTCAACGTGGGTGTTATTTAAAGTATGTGTGTAACTTGGTCGTGTGTGGGTTTTAGTAAGAGGCAGTTCTGTTTAAAGTACCTAAGGGTGGGTGTATCTCTGAAATTAGCAATATCATGTTACCAAACGTTTGTCATGAAGTAGACAAGTACGTATGTGGGTCGTATATCTTCGCAATCTTAGATTGTCAAGTGGGTAGACACAACTTCGATAAAGAGGTCAATAGTCGAATCCAACATGGATAGCCAGCGTTCAGTAAATTGCTTGATATATTCTTGTCCAAATTAGCCGAGCGCTTGAAGACAATGGTTTACCTGCCAGTGATGAATAATCCACATAAGAAAGCTCAAAGTTGCATAAAGCGTAAAGTGCGAGTATGCTTGTGGTTTTACTACACGATAGATTGGAAATAAAAAATCCGTAGTTATCACGTGCGTCGTAGCACGCCGGTGGATGTAAGTTGCGATGGAGCTAGATGTGTAGAAGTTATGTCCAGCAGTAGAAATTTTCGGCGATTTTATGACGAAGATTTGAATCTATTGAGCGGCAAGTTCACATCATAAGATTCTACCTATCCCAGTGGCGCGTAGGATGAAGATATCAAACGAGGGCGCTACGCGACGCATTGTTCGAACGTGCGTGTATGCGGGCGCCCAAACATACCTTATGTCCGTGTACTGCGCCCACAGTGCACTCAGAGTGACGATAATGTCGGGAATTGAGGAGATATTTTGTATGAGTAGGTACTGGTAGTAGGTAGTAGAGACCTATGTCCAGCAGTGGACGTCTTTCGGCTGATAGATGGATTAGTGAAAATATTTCCAGGATAGGGTCACTCGTAGATTCGGAAGTTTCCGCCCACAACTAACCAAGTAACAAACTTTACCTCGTTATAATATTGCTACTACAGATAAAGGCTGACATTTAATATTGTAGAATTCTTAACCAATTTAAAATGCCATTAGAAAACATTGTTCATAATCAAAGTGATATGTAAATGCAAGAAATCTTGTATTTATTGAAGATAAATTTAAAATATCAAAATGTTGTTGGGTGTGATGCCGTACTTTGAAATTAGTATCTTTAAATCCACCGTGTGATTATGTCTATTATTTTATACCTAAAATACGGAAAGGCGAGAAAGATGATTGATTATTGAAACTACAATAGCCAAATTCGTAGTCCCACCAAAATGTGGCTGCACTACCCTGCACATAACTATGCACATACATGAATAATTGGATGCGAGTGGATCGATGTCGCCGACATGACGTAAGCCTCCCTACATACCTTCATACCTACGAATACACATACATGGAATTACCCGCATGTACAGCAACAACGTATTTACTAGCCATACGCCCTGGCGGCGTATCCCACGATACGCCAATGCAGGCGCCAACTATAACAGATAATAACTTTTCGGTTGTTTTATGTTCCAGCTTTTCCATGTTCTCCGTTAATTAGGTTTACTAAAGTAATGTATGTAACTGCGTTATGGGATACACGGTGTTATGATTTCACTGGGTAATATTTTAAATTCTGATAGGTTTTCTGTATTTAAGACCAACACTAACGAAGAAGGTGAAATGGCAGGGTATCGGCCTAACTTTATGAGTGGAAATAAAAGTGACTTAATGACAATTAACTATGATCCCACTAATAGATACATACAATTATAAATAATTTATATCGTCCCTGGCACTAATTACATTCCTGTTCAGTATTTAAATTGGAAACATTACACAATTTGGCTACACAAATCAGATTAGAAATACGCGAACGATTTTAATTAGAGCTAAATATTACGATCTGATCCATCAAGTTATAATTGGATTCTGAGGATTTCCGATAAGAATCGATCGCTATAAGTCTTGGCTTATTGTTGTTTAAAACAAAACCTTCAAGTTCTTAACCAATTTATTTAATCAGACCCTCTTCGCCTAAAATTGTTGCTGATAAACAATCTTTAAATTTCAATAACATGAAAATCTGACGTTTCGTAAGATTTGAAACCAACTCGTAATTTTAACATCATCCACACAAACTCAAACTCAAAAATATATAATAATAATATCACCAGACGAACAAACTAAATGTACGGTCCCACACTAGACAACGCTTATATTATAGGTACCGTACAATGGATTGAGGGTGAACTCAGTATTTAATACATATATCAATATTAAAGAGTCATGACTCGGCTAACAACACATTCGTGCTTATCACACAAAGTTTGTCCCCATCTGGATTCGAACCCTCGGCGCAGAAAGCAGGATCACTACCAACTGCGCCAATCAGGCCGTCAATATACTCGTACTAGTAACCTGACGCGTTTAACAGTTCCTTCCAAATGTTTAACATATATTACCTAATAGTTCAGCTGCTCATCGCTGGTCCTGTGGCATTTGCCTCTTGCATCCCGCTATCCCGCTATAAATGTGGGCCATCAACAACATGATGCCAACTCTAACTATACGTTTTTTTTCGGTTAGTATTTTATTAATTCCTTGTCAATACGCATCGTTTAAAACAGCCCAATGCAAACATAACGCTCACGATAATGATTCCTATATCAAACTACATTCTTGTATCGTGTTACCGCTTGAAACGATCGCGTTTCTGTTACCACTACAATAGTTGCGCTAATTGTAATTCAGTTGCCGCGGGTGTAATTGAAGCCATTACTGGCAAAGCACCGCTCTGAACTAGATGTGAGTGCCCTTTTGAGCCGTCGTCTCGTGGTGCCCTTAGTGTTATTATAATAACAAACGCAATATTAAACCATTATATTTTACATACACTATGATCATTTACAAAATAAAGGGCAAGGCATAATAAGCATACCAGATGCAATGTTGAGATAAAATGTTCCCTAAGTATTAATAATAAAGAATGAGTACCGACGTCAAAATAAGTTTCAAGTTAAATCAACTTAAAGAAGTGAGTTAGTTAATGCTGAAACAGTTTTCAATCCAAACCTTGAATAACAATAACTGTATGTCAAGTGCTAGATTATTCGTAAACTACACACTATAGTTAATAATTTACGTAATTTTCAAGCGAAGCTGAAGCACGCAAAATGGTGAAAATAAAAAAAATATGTACACACATGATGAAACTTTATACCTAATCAATTTCGTGGAGTCATATTTATTTGAAATGTATTAAAAGTGATTTCAATATAGATAGGTACACATTTATCATTAGCATTATTAAAAAAACAATAACGGTGAAGTGAGTCAATGTTATCTACGTATATGGAAATGAGCCTAATGTGAAATCGAAGCTAGATAACCTAGCTACAGAAATATTGTGCAATTGTAACAGCAATATATAATTTGGCATCAGCGTACTCCCGCCCTTTGGGATTCAAGCGGTTCACAGATAATAAAACCAGATTTCGGAAAAGCATCACAAAAGCTACTAGTTAATACTATGAGAATATTTTCCCATAGTTTTTGCTGAAGTAGACTTCGGAATTAAAATATAATTTTAGTGTACAAAAATAAAATATCCATTGATATTGTGACAATAAACAGTAAAGTTAATTATTTTACCGCAAAATGCTGTGAGAATTGATTTTCGGATTAACAAGAACCGTGGTTATGGTATGAAATGTTATTCCACAAGTCGTTTGCTGAAACTACATGACATTACTATTAATGTGTGTGATTATCATCGATTAATAGCGATGTAGAGCAAACATTACTTTTTGCGTTCCGCCAATCTGTCCTGTTTGTTCCAATCGAATGTTATTTTAATACTAGCTGTCCCGGCATTTGTCTATGTATGTTCATTAATATTATAATTGTCACACACAAAATATAATGTTATAATTTTGGATGTTTTTATATACCAACTTAATGAAGTTTTGACGCAAAATGCAATTTATATTTTTACTTCAAACCTACAAAACCGTGAACTCTAACGTTGCCCTTAATTATTAACGTTGTGGTGGTGGTGATATAATACAATTTATGAACTATCTTGTAAATGAGCTACAAAATATGTTCTATACCTTTACATAATTTAACATTGAAAAAAAAAAACATTAACAAAGAACTAAAACAAATTATTTTATCTCCTAAAAACCAATTTCCGATGTTAACCTTCAGCTTCGATCACACCGTATACAAGAAAGGCCAGTATCGCATCGTATCCTGACGCAATATACTCAACTTTACCAAACCTTATTAAAATGGGCGAAATTGATTTAGGGCGCACCTTGTAGACGCGGTTCGGGGCGAGCTGGAGCCGGCCGCAGTTCGGTGCGAGGCTCGTTAGGATAACGCTACGATTATGTTATGAGAGAGCGCGTTATAGTTGAATAGCAATAGCTTCACACTCATATACAGTTTTTGTTTTTATCTATTATAAATAACTTTCTTGCGTCTGAAATTTACTATCAAATATTATAAAGAGGTAAAGTTATAAGTGTGTATGGGCTGATATCCGGAACTACTGATTTGAGTCTGAAATTCGTTCACTGATAGAAAGCTATTTGTGTGATGTGCGACGATGTTTTATATTATGATGGTTTACACCTTTTTTTTTTTTTTTTTTTGTTGACGGGGGGGAAATCTTCGATAGATACCCGGCCTCTGTGTGGGAGAGGGCCGGGTTATGTGGGATTCTTACCCACTAAAACCCCCCCGGTGGCCGCCTTCGACACATGTTGGAGGGGCTCCGGGATCTCCAAACGGAACGCACCGGTGCCCCTCTTGTGCCTCGCCCCCTTATGGGGACCCGTCTCGGGGGAGCAGATGTTTGCACCCCCTGCGCCCTCGCTGCGCACGGCGGCGGGGAGCCACGCCCGCCGCCGTCCTCCTCAGGAGTCGTCATCGTCACCGGACGTCCGGGGCCCACACCCCAGTCGTCCTCGACCCCGAGGGTAGCCCGTTATTTAAGGCCCTGGGCATCAGGGCCGGGGGGCCTCGACGAAGCGCGACTCGGCGTCTTCGTCGGCGGCGAGCGGGATCGGCTCTCTCGCGATCCCGCTCGGCTGACTCCTTCTGGGACATAACAGTCTCACAGAAGGCAGTCATAGCCCCCCACGCCGCTTCCCCGGACAGCATAGCCGACACTACGCTGTCGAGGGAGAGATCCGATCCGATCCGTTGGACCAGGATTCCCCGCTCCGCGTCCCACGCGGGACACGCCTCCAGCGTGTGCTGGGCGGAATCCAGGTCCCCTCCACAGTGGTGGCAATTGGTCGTTGCCTCGCGTCCTATCTTGCACAGATAATCACTGAAACAGCCGTGTCCAGTGAGTATCTGCGCAAGCCTAAAGGTGACTCGCCCAGTCTTCCTCCTCACCCAAGTTTCGAGGACCGGCAGAATGGCGCTGACGACGCGTTTGCGCGCGTATCGCTCCTCCGAGAGCCGCGCGAGCCACTCGTCGAACGCGCGTCTCTGCTCCTGCCGGCGTATGCTTTCGAGCGCTGGCACCTCCTCACCCCTCCGGCGGAAATCGCGGTACCGGTCATAGACCCTCGCGTCCATATCCGCCAGAATGTCCAAGGGCGGGAAGCGCGCCAGGATTGTCGCCGCCTCAAAGGATACCGTGCGGTATCCTCGTGCGACCCGGATGGCCATCCTCCGCTGCAGGGAATAGATTTTAGTCCTGCAGCGGCGAATACGCAGCCTGGGGGCCCAGACTGGGGCCCCGTATACCACCACGGATCGCACGACCCCCGCATAGAGGCGGCGGACTTCCTCGATCGGTCCCCCGAGGTTGGGCAGCAGTCTGTGCAGAGCACCCACTACCCTCTCGACCCGGGGGACCAGGCGCCCGAAGTGCTCCTCGAAACCCCATCGACTATCCAGGGTGAGGCCCAGGTACTTCATGTACCGCCCCACCCTTACCGGCGAGTCACCCACGCGTATCCACGAGTCGGGCGGTTCCCTGCTCCTCGGCAGTCCGTGGAACCATAGCGCCTCGGTCTTGTGAGACGCTATGTGCAGGCCCAACTCGCGGATCTTGGCAACGACCATTGCCACCCCAAGCTCGGCGAGCCTCTTGGTCCTCTCGAAGGTGTCCCCACTGGCAATAACCAACGTGTCATCAGCGTAACAGACGACATTTACGCCAGCGGGGAGTTCGACACGCAGGACAGCGTCGTACGCGATGTTCCATAAGAGGGGTCCCAACACGGACCCCTGCGGAACACCGCAATTGACCTCCCTCCGGTGCACTGCACCGTCATGTCCCAGGTACGTTATGAACCTGTCGCGCATGATGGTTTACACCTATGACCACTATGCAGTGAAGGCAAATTCGCCATACAATCTGTACGTCTTCAAAGGGCTGTGCACTTATTGAAAAGCCTTTAGTCATAATAGGGCGCGCGATGATATGTCTCTATTAACGATGTACCTTATCACTATAGCTTAGCATACATATAAAATATTAGTTTTCAATAAATACAAAATAATGTTCATTATTGATCAATGACTTCAAGATGGTATTTAATCATGTAATAGGAGCCTGATTCTCGTTATAAGAGCACATTTGTTTAGAACTCAGAAGCAGGCAGCACAGGGGCCGCATCCCGTTGATTGCGACATGTCGCAGTGCTAGTGCTGCGCGCGACAAACTCGATAATGTCGTCTTAAATCTCGTTTGTCAGATGCTCAGCCGGACTACTCTCTTATAAACACCAGTTGGTCAACGGTTCAATATTTTCTGTCTGAACCAGATTTTATTTGAGGCTTTGTTATTACATCACTGTTGGGTGATGATAATATTAATTGTAATGAATGGAACGGGATAACGTGGTATAAATAAATACTGGAAAGTTCTTTTTGGTATACAACAAATATTTTGGCTTATTCTTATGTTGCAACGTTTAATCTAACTTTAGGAGAGACCGCTTGAGGAACTCAGAGAGTCCCGCTCATTGTTCGAGCAGAGAGAAAGTGTGAGACTCTCCGAGGGCCTGGACGGAGTTAAGTGAAGCGCTTCGGTCGCGCAAATATTTGCCGGCTCCTTGGAATAACAATTTCTTTGAAGCGCCGATACTCGAGCGCGGCGCACACCTGCCGGCTGACGAGCTAAATACGAACAGTCAATATAGACATTAGTTATTTTATATGGTGGAACATTTACGATGTTACAAGATATTTGAGAATTTTACAAAGATACTAGATAACAGATGTTTATAATAAGAAAAATAGAAACAAATTTCTAACAATGTGCGAAGTGTACTTTTTGACCAACTAATTATACTTGTATTTACCCATTTTATAACCATACTATAAAATTGAATTATCTAAGAAATGGTGTCCACAGTGAAGTCCTCATATCTAATGCATGCAGCTAAGTACTAAAACGTGTGGTATGACTAGACTTTAATTTAAGTGTGGTAGGTCCACAATCAAAGTCTCCCCTCAAAGATACTTCTATCCTGCATACTCCAGACGGAGCTGCAGAACTTCCACTGTTTATCTGTTTTTAGACAAAATACCGTCGCAAGTACTACATAGAACGCTGCACGTTGCTAAGTAACTGAGTGGTCTAATTTGCAGCGAAACTAGGCTAAATTAGCATACGTGCGAATGGGACGGGGATAGTGAAGCATTGTTTAGTGGTACGTGAGAAAGGGAGGTGGATAATGAAGTATTGTTTACCCATCGAGTGGCAGTTGGCTCGGCGGAATTAACAAGTTTGTTAATAAGACAAGCGCCTTGTTCGAGGAGGAGGGAGGTGCCAGCGCGTATTGTGTCGCTGCTGAATCATTTATTTGTTCCTTAGAATGATTGTGTTTAATTAGAAATGCCTGAAGATATTTTTTGGGATTTGTTAAATTATGCTGCCCATTGTTGGTGCCCAGATCTCGGCTAAAAGGTGTGCTATCATTGTAATATGCTTATAAAAGATATATTGTTAAATGTTGTTTTAAAATTGTTTGATCTTTTAATTGTCTATTGACGTAGGCAACGCAAGTATAAAAATGACGATGATGTGAAGCACCTAACGAGTATCAAAACCAAACTAATAATAAAGCTTTTAATTATTAGGGATGACGTACAGATACGTCATACTTAATACCTTATTAACTTCTTGAAATAGCTAAGTCCATTCAAAGTGCTATAAGGGTGTGTATTACAAAGTACATAACACATTTCATGCTCAACTCCCTGCAGACTGAAGCTTAAAGTTAAGTGTATCACTCTTAGCGTAATATTTGCGTTATTGTACAGTATAATGTAATCGCTACATAACATGAGGCTATTAAGTTCAGCGCTAACGAAACGCGGGCAGTATTTAACTATTTATGTACTGTTTATAATGTGCGTAAATTATTGCGGATTTATTGATTGCATTGAGGTCTAAGCATAATTAAACACCATGAACGAAACTGTACTCACGAACGAAACTGAACACAAGAACGAAATAGACCACACGAACGAGACTGAACACACGAACGAAACTGAACACACGAACGAAACTGTACACACAAACGATATCCACGTCAGCAGCGCAGCGATCTGTCAGCATAACGTAACACGTTCATTCTCATTAGCCATCCGTTATTAACACCGGTGATCTAGTATTAGGGACGTTCTCTCCAGTGGTGGACATAACTGGATTAGAACGTGAGGTCAGGAATTCAGGCCCTATTCCATCATTGTGCAAAACGTCCAAGGTGCTTAACCACAGAAGGTAGATGAATCATACGAAATGTTTTCTTATGTACGGATAACCGAATGAGAAATGATATAATTATGTTGAAAGGTGCTGTTTTAATTCCTCTTTACGAAATCATTGTAGTACATATTCTAATTACGTTTACAATTTATGAATGTAAATTAAATAGAGATCATTATTTGTGTGCATTTAAACATATTTGTTGGAGAGTAGCTCAGATTTTGAATGAAATACTCAGCCATATTATTTTGTTTAAATACTTTCGTGATGCCCTTCAGTAGTAATTTAGTAAGGCTAAGTAAATAAATAAATAAATAGCCGATCAAATGGAACACAAATCTTCTTAGAATTTTTAAGTTCATTGTTGCTAGTGCGTTTCTCTTATTTACAGCATTTGTACTGAAGTAAGTATATAAAACCCGGTAATTCTCATTAGGTACTCGTTTATTTGGCCGAGTAATCCTGCATTGGGGCAAGTAAACACGAGACAAATGGGATTAGCACCCAAACAGCGAGGATGGGACGCGGGGCCTGGGATTATACGGCTACTGTGCGAAGCGACTTAAAACAATTCAACCATATTGAGTTTTGAGAGAAGTACCGTATGTATTGTATTGTATTACATGGGAGATTATAAGCAAAAGCCTTTACAAATCGCACAACTTGCCACTCAGTTCGTAGTGCTGATTTGTAGAGTGTCAATTACCATGTAAATGACTAGCCAACTTTGCCTGTGGAAATGCCAATTTGAAGGACCTTCCAAATCAGCCCTACAGAATGGGAGCCAAGATGGGACAATCGTAGAGGCTGTAGGAGATGAACGATACTAGTTTGATGGTTGCAGGAACAACAACTTCTAAAATTTCAGGCAATACTACCCTCAAAAGCACAAGACTTGTAACATCTCCAAAGTGCATTGTGTACGAATTCAAATGCGTCCCAGCTGGGTATCGTTATGGAAGTGTTTGGCGTTTCGTTCGCCTCATAACTGCATTGTTTGCGTGGAAAACTTCGGCTCTTCACGACGTTATGACGTTACAGTAGGTGGCACAGTGAGTTTTTTTTAAAAATGTTTTGAGAATTTAAAATTGCTTGCAACGCGAACGTGAATATATTTTTTATAGTCATTTTAAAGGACTTGGATAACTATGCAATACAATGTTAATAAGAAGAGAAGAAACTAGAGGTTTGTTTCAAACAAGGGCGGCAACCATCGCTCAATGTTCGAGTGGCGAGTTGTTGCTCGCATGAGTTACCGTCGCATCGGGTTACAACAGGGTTGTCATTACAAAATCATTTGAAATAAATTCCAACCTTTCCACAAATTCTTCTATAAGTAGGGTAAGCTTTTAATTCCTTTATACATTTAATAAAAATGGCATTACAAAGCACCTAAACAAGTCTGTACGAGTAAATGGATTAAAACTATGGATTGAATATATTCGGGAGATTTTTGTTCACAATCAAAAATTAACGTTCATATACTTGCATTTTTTCACATTTACTTTAAGTCGTACAGTAAACCGTGTTTCTTTAAATGCTGAGAGAAAACCGACTGAAGAGGTAATACAAACATTAAGTATCAGTTAAGCTTAGCTCTGCACTCATTAATGTATTTATTTTACCATCACGAATCTTGTTTTATCTTTATAAGAATTATCTAATAGCAATATTGTCAGGCCCATCCTGACACCTGCTGAATATAATCCTTGGACGCTCTTATTTCAAATAAAATATGCATACAAGCATTTAACAGGAAGTCATGGCTCAGTGTGGAGTGTTTGATTGAATAAAATAAAACGAGGTTGCAACGAGCACATCGAAAATAAAACGAGCTTTGGAAAATGGTCATAATGATGCATAATCCTTTGGCATTGATTATCGTCTATATAAATAAAAATGAATTGCAGTTTATCGGTGGGCGCACCACTTGAAATCGGCTGAACTTATTGGGCCTATTTTTAATTCTCAAATGTTTGTAATAATCAAATTGAGAGTTGTATAGGGATAAAAATTGAAAAGGTTGCCCTGAAAATTCGGGAAACTAAAAGCGCTGATTTTGGGATTTGCACTCAGCCGTCAATCGGGTCAGAAATAAAAATTAAAAAATCCTAATAAATTTGTAATCAATCGAATTGTGAATACAAACACTAATTTATCCGTTGAGAGCGATGTGCGATCACGGCTGTACCAGGGATGCCGTGACCGATGGTCAGGGGTGGCCTAATTCCAAGTATCGGCTAGATTGAATTCGTGACACGAACTGCCGCGGATTACCGCTGCTCGCTTCTATTATTCAACAACTACCTACTCGAGTGTAGTCTCAGTGATAGCGAATAACACGATAAAACATAACACACTTATATAAAATTACCAAGTAAGATTAATATTTGACATAGAGTATGTTTGACTACTTACGGTATGTTAAGAGGGGTCCGTTCGGAACTCTATGCTATGTATAGCTTGCGGCAAAAAAAGATAAAGTGATGTTCATTGAAAACGAGATGCTGGTATTCTAGCATAATCACTTCAATCTTGTCTCCCGTAAAGATAATTGTAGTAATGACATATAAAAATGTGTCAAACTATAAAAAATACAACTAAACTGCTGTAAAATCACATCGACTACATACTTTCCAAGTAGTCATAAATGAGAGCAGTACTCCAAATGCTTCTCGCTGATACTAAGACTGTACAGGAGCGAGGGAGAGAGAATCATGAATATTCAACGCTCGCTCAGCGACGCGTTATGTGTTTGATCTAACCGCTGCGCGAGACTCACAATAATATTGAACAAATACGCGTCGAAACCCTGCACATGGGATTGCCGTGCTCATACGATATGTTAATTCCACATAATACTCTATTTTTAGATTGTTGGGCAGCTTATAAGATTGTTTTCATCAAACTTTTTGAAATACTGATACAATTTTATGATATATACCAGATATTAAATGAATTGTGAAAACTTTGTGATGTTTTTTTTCGGACTATAATTCACTAACTTCTTCTATGTTGGAATTGAATTTCAATGAAATCAGCTTTGAACGATGTCAATCAATATGTAAGATTTTTGTATAAGCCATATAAAAACAAAATATCTATTCCTAAATAAGCAAAGTTTGTCTCTCATTTAATAAAGATGATATCTTAAAACTCCTAAACATGGCAATTCAGCTGAAGCGATATCCCTCAACATAGTAGATACCTATACTATACTTACAATAAAAATAGCGCCGGTCGGCAGCTTCGGCCCTTTAGATATTTCAGCCTAGTATTTTATTAAGTACGTACCTATGTGTGCTTTCGGTCAAAAAGCTAAAGTATATAATAGAACTAACTTTTTTACTAGTAAAAGCCAACAAAAAGTTACGAAAACATCGCGACATAAAAGTGTGAAATTATATAACAAAACCATCAAATGCATATAACGTATTATTTTTAATTAAGTAAAAAATAATAAAGATAACAAATACAGTTAATCGGGAGCTCAAGCGTTGCCTGAGCTCAGCGCGAGCGCAGGCGCCCGCGGTGAGCTGACTCGCCGCAAACTTTAAATTGAACATAATTCGCGTTAAGCCGCCGAATGTAGCGCCGCGCTTGTTGCGAACCCCAAGTTCTGTTGGGTAACACGATTAACATTTGCAAGATGACATTGGAAAGTAAAATGAACGGGTGTGAAAAGTTCAGTTCATACAGTATTATGCAATTTGGGGACTTTGCGGAACTGATAAGTAATCATCTTATTATATCTTTAACCAGTATTTACAAAACAACTACCAATTTAACGATTCCATCTTTACATTTATACGGTTTAACCAACTAGGCTCGAGCGGAGTCCACCATCACCACCATCCACAATCCAATTTTAACACAAAATCCCTTAATTCCATTACCGCATCGTGGCTACCGATGGGCGCGGGAATCCTTCAGTATATAAAATAAATGGTGAAGTTTAAATATCTTTGAATCCGCGCGGTTAGCGGTATCTGAGGCGGGCAGGCGCTGTCAGCGGCCGATAAAAGCAGAGCGCTTACCGCGCCGCTGCTGCGCGGGGCCAACTTGTGCATGCCGCGAGGAGATACGACACGGAATGAAGAGAATTTTAATGACTATGGATTTGTTGCTTTTTAAGATTATATCTTTTCGCCAAAAATATAAAAGCATCTTCCTATGCAAGAACAAACCATATACTGCTATCGTGACTCCTATGGAAAGCAAGCAGGCAAAAGTAGTTCATAGATAGTAATAGAGGTAGTAGGCATATAGGCTATGATTAACCTGCACTGAGGCGTAAAAAGAAGTGCGCAGTGAAGATTACTGTCTCGATGTTGATCAAAGTTTTCCCTTTTTCTGTATAGCAGTGAATTCCCGACACGTGTAAAGCAATATTGGGAAATCTCTGTGGAATTATGTGTGTCTTTTGAAGTGTTTATCAGGAGGAGCTTAAATCTAAAAGTACAAGTCAACTTTCTTTGATATGGATAGATTTAGATATTTAGGTTAGTATTACAGATTTAGTTTCCATAACAAGAACTTCAACATCAAAACAAAAAAAACTAATTATTAATGTTAGCTATGAAATTAAATGAAAAAAGGTATATTAATCTATATAATAGGTAAATAATCATCATAATAAACATTTCATCAAGGTAGGTTAGCTCTAAGTCTTCAGTCTCATGACTCTCCCAGAGGTGGAAGATTATAAGTTCACTACTATTTATCGGCTCGCCGCCGCGGGCTGTGGGATTTGCATGTTAAATTACTGAAAAATGTATGTGGCTTTATTCGCGGGAGGAAAGGAAATCGTATTAAAATGAAACAACGCAATGATATTGTCATTAAAATAATATCAAAATACCACACGCACACATTTTGAATGTCCAATTTACTTTTTTTTATTATATGCTTTATTACAACGCACTTTGATTTATATAATTATTTATAATTCAAAGCGAATTGTCTTTTACAATGAAATGCCAAATGAAGCGAAAACTAATTTCAAACATTCATATCCGTCTACAAACTCGGCTGCCTAATTTAATTATTAATCGAAATTCGCACAATGGGCATGAAACAAAGCCACGTTAATCTGTGCAAAACACGGTCTTCATATTCAATTATGTCCGAAACAAGCGAATACATAATAAGGCACATGTACAAAAGTATAACATGGTGGGATAGCAGAGGATCAATTGGTATACTGATATGTAGGAACATCTGGGGCGAGAATGTTTAGTCTGTGGCGCCTAGCGGGTGTAGCTGCGGTGGCTCCCGCCATTCCTATCTGCGAGGTGTACGCGCGCGGTGCTCCGCTACGGCGTAGCGCTACGACATCGAAAAGTATTACGCGGGTGAACTTTTGTGGATTGTCGAACGAAATTTGTGTACGAAATGTTTGTTCTAGGAATTTGAATTAAGATTTTTTGGAATTTTCAACGAGCGGTATATAGTTGTAAGTATATTTACTTACATGCTGTAGTCTTAACTCCGAAATATATCTCTGTACTTTTTAAATTCCGGTTAAAAAATGTCTTCTAGGTATAACTTATTTGTTGATATTAAATACTCAATACAGCACAAACAGTGCCGACCCGAACCACTCTAAATGAAGGCGTACAGATATAATATCATTATTGTTTTACTACTGTAAGTTCATCTGCTGAATGATAATGATTATTATAGTAAAAAAAATATTAACGATATTTTTCGCAGTTGGTGTCCTTTGCAATGTTTTCTTCCGGTCACTTTAGTTAATTTATTTGTAAGTTTTCAGTGATATCACTAATATAGGTTTATACACTATGTTCGTTTCCAATCAATTATTACAAACTCAATATAATTTTTAAGTAGCGGTTTAATTACGAACGAATATCTATAGAGTACAAGGGGTAAACTTAACATAAAAACAATAAAAACCAAAAAGCATTAAAATTATATTCGCTGGCATGACCGGCGCGGGCCGCGAGTGGGCGCGAGGGTGCTTGTACGAAAAACAAAAGAACCGGCTATAAAAAGGGTAACCATTAAAAACAATGTTCTGCCGCGAACAGTTATTGCGGCTTTTGTTAAAGCGATTGTGTCCGATCGGTGTGCCCAGAACGCGGCGTAATCCAGACCAAATATTCTGAGCTTAGCACAGATTATAAAATACTCTTTCAGACTAGTCAGCCTAGTCAGAGAAATTGAGTTGTGTAATAAAATGTAAACGATAACAAGTATTACCTCTAAGCTACTTGACAACTGGTAAAAGTAGTTGACATTCTACGACTACAGACATCTGGTGACCAGAACGCTGGCACATATTTTGGCAACACATCAGCATTGCCAATCAACGTGGCAATGCTGCCAGCATTTTGGGCACTCTCCCGGCCAATGATGGTGGGGATTTGTTGAGTGCATTTTGAAATGAGCTTAATTTGAATTTTAATGCTACGACTTGTAATAGGATAAGTAAAATTACCCCAGGACATGGACCGATAAATTATTGTTATATATTGACCATTAATTTACTAGTATTAATAGTTACCGTTGAAGTTTCCACTGAACGAAGATACTCCTCTGAGAAATAATATCTGATTATGGGACAAAATGTTACCATAACCAGTAAGATGATATCACATATACTGATAACTTAACTCAACTTTTCTGAAGTAGCCATTGTAGTACACAGGTACACGAACAATTCCTTTCATCTCAAAGCGAAACCAAACTAATCTCATCTAATTCGCTCAGTTACCTCTTAGTTACGGAACACTCGACATTTTAACGGTGTGCATGCCGGATATCACCCGGGAATTGTCCGCCCTCCCTTTGTCAAAGTTATGCGGGCGCCTACTCACTGACACTACGCAGATCTTCAAATTCTGCTAGTTCGACGTTTGTAAAACAGACTGGTACTTTGCCTATGAAATACTTAGGTGCATTTGGGCGCTCTCTACGATGACTATTGGCGCAAAAATGTTGATTTCTACACAAATTTATTTTAGTACAGTACTTCATAGCCAAATTTCCATGGAACAAGAGTCATAAATGCGCCTTCACATTGTTGTAGTATGTATAGCATATTTTTATGTTGCAGGCATTGCTCGTGCGGACCCAACATGCTCGCCAACACGCTTGTAGTTTTGTTCCTATTCGCCCATACTGGTGAGTTAATGTTTACTTTATTGGACTATTGCAGGGTGCTTTCAAAGCAGTAAATTTCAACATAGTTTTACGAGAATTTTACTGTATTTTTATGGAGTAACACCGAAAATCTACACATAAATTGATAAATATATTGAAACTTATCTCACCCAGAATAATTGAAAAAATCCATTGTAGAAAATTAAAGGAAAACCTCTCATTTTAAAAAGCTCTACATTTTTGTTTTTTTTCAATGATTTAAATAATTATGGTTTTTATGCCTTACCATGATTAATTTTAACAATCAATAACTCAATCTGTTTTATGAAGTATACCTGCTTGTGTCAATCACGTGTATGGTGCTCTTCAGACCACTTTCAGATTTGTATATTTTATACTATGTTCTCATAATACCTTAAACATCAATATACAACCGTGAGAATATTACAATAGCCTTTCACATGTTCCTTTAAAAGCATGAAGCTGAACTCCTATATTTACAAACTTAGCGCTGTATAGTGCTGGTTTTCTGACAAGTGGAGCGGTCCCTTGGTCACGTTCGCGTTCACAAAGCCGTCGATGCCTGAAGTGCTCACCCACTCCCTAATTACTAAATGGGGTGAGCGTACGCCACATGTGGCCGATCGAGAGCACTTGCTCGCATCGCCAGACTTTGAGTTTGTTTGACAGAGAAGGAGTGATGCACATGATTCTAATTACGATATTGGCCTTCGTAAGCTGCTCCAATGTTGGATCCAGGATACCACTAGAGCATTAAAAGGCATTAAAGGCGTTTGCTTCTGTTTTTTCTTTTTCTTAGTAATGTGTTATCAACATATTTCTAAGTCTCTCCACTACCTCCAACTAAGCCAAAGCTGATGCTATAAGTGGGCTTACGTCAATAGTTTAATATCAAGGATGTGAATCCAACTCAGAAGCTTTCAGTTACTAGAGCATCTTGTCTTACGACTACGCTGAATAGCCTAGTTGTAAGCATCAGTCGTCTTGAATGCATAATTACGCGTTAACAGGTTACTGACACTACATTGTTACCAAAATGTTTGGCCATTATTTTGTATCCACAATTGTAAACGAATTTTCCCAGAAACAATCAGCATATAGGTACATAGTAACATCACATTTCCGCTGCATCCGACGAATTCATTCATCAATCCTGATTTATCGTCGGACACACCGGGTTTCAAGCGCATCTGAATAAATATCACTCGCGTGTGGCATTGGCGCAAGCGATAATCGACTATAATAACCGGCAATAAAAACGAATGTTGTTGTTACAAATAACTTGGTATTAATTCAACAAGGGATACAAACCGTTATAAGGCAAGAAATAAAGAGAAAATTCCAGTGCTACTGTGAAACATTGTGGTCATTAAAGCAGGGTATTCATATTGTAATAAGTTTGAACTGTTTTTCGTAATTCAGTTTGTAATGGACGCCAGCGCTGTGTTCACAGAATGTTCTATGTTCATGCAATTAATATTACTATTGCTATATGACTTAGGTGTTAAATCAACCGTCGAGTAGTTAAAGCGAACATATTATTAAATTACATGTTAAATATTTGGGAATGGACTATTGTTAACAATATATAAATAATCTATAATATCGTCAAAGATTCTATACAGGAGACCAAAACATATTTGATTTTCAAACTCCAAGATGATTATTTTAAATTTATGTTTAGCCGAATTATCGTCAATAAGTCAACAAAGGTTTAGGTAGGAGGAGGATGACATTAGAAATTCTTTGTACCTGTTTTCTTAAGGTCATTGTCCTGCCAAGGTAGTCCAATCGTCATTGTTCCACACTGAAGAGTAAGTAATGTGCATGCACATTAGCGAACCGGCCGTCGCCGCGGGATATACACACGACGCGTGCATGATCCTACTTGGTGTATTATAGAGCTACAGACTCTGAGACATATCGTTGTGTAATCTCTGTTATTCATTACTTAAAATGTTTTTTTTTATGTGACTGATAAAAGTTAAGCTAGCAAAGTTGACATGCACTTATTAGCCGTCGTAAATACTAGATGCCTTAAGATGGTAGCAGCGAGATATATGTAAACTAAACATAATTATTATATATTCACGTATTTATTACCTATATAACTTATTAGTCGTCAAAATCTTGGTGACTCTACGGCCTGTTCGAAACTTTTATCTACCCTCCTTAAATAATGGTACATACTTTAAGCATTTGCGCACAAACTGTAAGTGCAAGTATTGCTATACAAATATAGTTGCTTTCTTTTTGGTTCCTCGGTTATACCAGTCTTCAGGAAGCACATCACAATCCGGTAGTTTAAATGTGTCGCTCGAGTGGAATTGCTTTTAATATTAAAGGCTTATATCCGTATCCGGAAACTGTGAGATTGTTCTGCAGTTAGATTTGCTTGGTGAGTAAACTAATGGGATTTTAGAATTGGATACGATATCAACCTTTGTATGACTCATATAAAATAAGTGAAGAACATGAAGATTACCACAAAGTAAAAATAAACAAGTCAAAATAAACACAAAGTCACAGCGTCCATGTTACACAATTTCGATTGAAACGATAACGTTACACTCCACTCCACTAACACAAGACCAGTGACGTAGCATCTCACACGTCACTTCCATGGAAATATTTTGGTTTCTATATTTCCCCAGCGACGGTGCTGTGAGCACTAGAGCATAATACACGTTAAACTAGAAACGCTATAAAAAAACTCCCATTGGAAAATAATATTAACATATCTATCAGATCCAGCCGGCATGCTAGTATCAACGGTTCGCGGTTTCATCGGCGGAAACCCCACCACCCTGTATACTCCTACTTTTATATAGCCAACATATCCTGAGCTCTGCTGCCTACTATGCGCACTGTGTTCTAGAATATTTAATGTTGTTGAAGATGTCTAGTTACATTGGTCTTCGTATGTAACATTTCCCACTTTTTAATTACATGCATCATACTGGCTGAGTGCAATTTTAAAAAGGATTTCGAGGTTTTATCTTTTATACGTTGTGTACGTCTCTTTGTTTTAAAATGATTAAAAGTCTTCCAACGATGTAGGTTGGTACAATGAAATGTTTAGTTCGTCTGCGATGCGTGTTTGATATTATCATCAATCACGTTGTGACATAACATTATATTAAAATACGTAATCGCATGTCATTTATTACCAGAATAGAGAGTTCATTTTATAATAAGGCATAGTCATTAGCTATTTCAAGTCATTTATTTCAAGTCAACATATTTAATCAATTTTCCACATACTAGCGCTGAACCAGTCCAGTTGGTGCAACATGTCACCAAAGTGCAAGTGAGTGATGCTATTTCCATCCCGATAACATTGACTTTAATTTAATATGTGATATTCAGCGGATTCAAGACCATTCTATTATTTTTTCTTTTAATAGTGTACACTTAGCAATGTTACCCCTTACTATTGTAAAAAAACTCCACTGGATTTTATTGCCTGATGCCAGTGCACAAGGCTCTGTCACAGTGCACATATCAAACAAACCCTTTCATTATGAGATCGCATCGAATTATCCAGTTGGATTGCATCATGGCGGGCACCGGGTTTGGGTCAAATGTTCACGTTACCGTTTGGCATATTCCTCATAAATTAAACGGGATTAGGTTTCGTTTCCATGGATTTCAATGTTTCATAAATTTGTCGTAGACCAAATATTGGAATTGGCTTTTGAATATGTTTTAAATGTATGTGGTTTCGATATTTAATCCATCCCATTATTTATTCAGATAGTAATCATAGGTATTAAAAAATACGCCACAAAAACAAACTTGTAAAAAGTCAATAGTAATGTCTGTTTATTTGTTTTCGAAATATAATTTCCCATTTGATCTTCAACAGCTTGTACTGCTGGTGGCGTAGCTTTAAGATTTTTTAAAACCTTGGATAATAATATCACGTAATAATTTTGGACTTATAAGGGGCAACGTGAGCAAAACCTTTTTTGAAGAGTACAAACTCTGCTTATAATATGTGTGCAAGTCCCAGGTGCAACGGGGACTCTCCTGGACCATTAAACAGTGTCACAGATTATATTTAATCCCATCGGACAAATATTGGCTTGTCCCTCGTCTGACGGCGATAAATCACGGCCACTCGGTCACGCTGTCACGTCAGCCACATATCGCGTGACACATCGTCTCGCGTCCCGCTACCGTGATTGATTGCTGATCAAGTGCTTAGCTGTTACATAGGTACTAAACACATATTGTGTGAGTACAATCGGTGAAGGTACCTAACTACCTAAGTTCTCTACCTGGTCGTAAGCGTACGATTACGCTATCTAATTCGAATTTTCATATGACATGAAGGATGCAACTTTGAGAACTTCCAGTTAGTTTCATAAATAAAAGATTACCAATATCTTAACGAAGTTCCAACGGGCTTTCACCTCCAGATCTATATCGTATGACGTGACGTGACGCTTTCTATGACCATGGGGCTATGTCTATTTTTCTTTGTGTTTATACCATGATTAAATAGTGAAGTATATATTGATTTCTTATATTTACGCGAATACTACACATTGAAATAAAACTAATCTTAAACAAAAAAATACAAAAAATAAACGCGATAAAATCCTTAAGATTAGTTTTATTAGTGAAGTATACATTGTTTTAGACGACATTCCGGAACACCTAACATAATCCTATAATAAATTTCTGAAATCTACAGAATCTGTGGGTTAATTACAAATTCAGTGTCCACGTGACTTGGTTCGTAACAGGCGGATTGTCGGCGCGTCTTGACGGGGTGCTCCAAGGCTTAGGCTGCGAGCTCTGGATTACAGTGTCCCCGGGACGCTCGGCCTTGGATTACAGTTTTGACTGCGAGCTGATGATAAAGCAGTGCTCGCGGTAATTAACTTTAATAAGGTCAGAATTAAAGAAGTTCTTTCATTGTTTGGCAATATAGTTTAAGATAGGCTTTTAAATAAGTTTGCTTCCTAGTTATTGATAGGTATGAATTATATGGAATTTAGGATTTCCCCGAGGTTCTGCTATGGAACGTATACGCCCTCATTTACCATTTGTCATGATACATCTATTAATTAAATTCAGTGTTAATTTGAACCCTCCAGCTCCGTATCCGACCCCGAAAGTCGTATTAGATATTCAGCGCAAACGTGTGATGCCCGAACGAAGCCGTTACGGTTCCCGGGGGCGTTATCGGGGTGGAGCGAGGCGCGGGGGAGGGGCGGTATGTTTGCTTTTACAATGGAAATTATTCCGGCAAGTGTAACGATGATGCGTCCCGAAGGAGAGCCCGCAGCGCGCCTGGGCACGTCGGGATGGGAGGCAGCGGGAGCGGGGTTCTGCAATACATTTTTATATTATCCAGACTAGAATATTCCAGTCAAATGAGGAGTTCTGCATGTAAACAAAAAATGGATCCGACTGTCTGCCAAAATTAGTTTTGTCATTTTAGCTTGAAGCTCAAGTCAAGGAAGCTTTATCGGCAATAGCCATATTGTTTTGTAACTAACAAACCCTAATATAATTTTAACTTATCAGGGATCATATATTGCGTCAATGCTTTTCAAACCGCACACTCTGCCACTATATTCTACCCCTAATATTGGAGTTGCCGATGCCAGTTGTAACAGTTTGATGGCAACTTTACAATATCTGGCCTCTTGTGCCGCGCGGCCACCGCCGCGGTACCGTGCATGAGTTCCACCACTTCGATTTAACTTCGATAGTAAGAGCGATGCTTATGTAAACGACTGGGATTATTGGTACATGGGGAGTATTATGGCACGGATGGCTTACTATAGTGATTACTAAATGTGCTTGAATATACTTCGAGAAAGCTTGAAAGCTGACTAAAATTACAAGAGAACTTAGATAAATGGTTGAAAGAGCTATTATCGGACGTCCAATCAATTGACGATAAGTTCAGGAAGAAAGATTAAAAAAGAGAGAATATTTTAGGTTCTAGTATACCATATTGAAACGCAAGATAGGCGGATGTTATAACCAACTAAGCCACATACCCCATGTAATGCAGCGTTCAAAGTTGACACAAGTCTGCGATGGAATGAAAAAACCTCCGCACCGGGCGAACGAGCTCCGATATTAATGAGGTGATGCGAGCCGATCGCAGCGCAATCAAACTCGGATTAGACCGACTGCTGACAAAAGGGCTCACTCTTGTTCCGTGAATTAATTGTGCTGAGAATACTAAAAAGTAATCTCCGTTTCTAAAGCCATTTTGAAACCTGACAAATTAAAGATTCACTGTTGAATCTTTTTAATTTTACCAACTTTGTTAAATACAATTTGTGAAACTTGGCAATTCTACCACAGGGTATTGTTTGTTATGCAAACCGAGACAATATAAATTTGTGGAGCTCCACAACTTCATGCCACATGTCTCGAAAGTTTTCGAGTTTATTTATCTTAGTCATGTATTTTGAGATTAAGCATCAGTTAATACAAATGTCTGTTTATTACAAAACATTTTTCAGTCTTCCAGACATCAAACTCACAATATATGCGCATTAAAATGCAGAATTGTAGTTGGTTATTTAAAAAAACAGACTTCTTGTGCAATATCCAGTCCTTAATATTTAGGCGCTTATACTCACAGCTTTGCTATTCAACGCAATCGTTACATTTTTATCCTTAGTACAGGAGTATAGGTTGTTAGTTTCGTAAATTATTTATAGAAGGCATCAAAAGTGCATGTGCTAACATTTTGTTTTTCCTAGCTGACCTATTTAATAATTTCGTCAATAATTGTTCAAAGTTATGCAGGTATGCTTTGGTGAAATTATTACATACAGGAATTAAACAATGTATATGGCCTCGTATCGGGCTTCATTGCTTTTCGCGGTGTGTGCGCTTGGTTTGTTTAATTCAATGTGGAAAGAATTTCTGGTCGTTCCTGGAAATTACAAGCTTCTGTTTTCTACCCCAAAGACTGAAACTTGACGTTTTTCACGATTTTATACGCCCTCACGGCATTATTTCTTTAAATATAATTGTATAGTCTATTGTAAGATAATGATAAATTGCCTCACTCTGTAACTATTTGTAGAACGTTAGTGATCGTTATGCTCGCTAAATAAAATTCCCTTGTGTTATCTACCAATATGCTTTATCCAAACAATATCACTAGCAAATGATAATAGGCAACATTAATTTCCATAGTAATTTACTCTTTCATAATAGACTAGCATGTTATTCATTTTAGAATATAATATCTCCTTACACAGCATCCATTATATTTGATTAAATCGATATCTGAGTGTACGTTGCAGCTATACCCGTTTAGCGGAAAAGGGAAGATCTTCCAGCCAGGCGGGTGGTATGCCTGGCGGGGCGGCCGCGATGCCCCGACGGTTATTGTCGGGATCTTGTATATATGCTACTTGCTCCGAAAACTCTGATAGCGCGATTCAGGATTGTGACGTCACTTGTCTATTGTTCTGAATGCGTCTGTAGTGCCATCTGCGTAGCTTGTGATGCGGTTGAAGTAGTCGCTACAGTACTCCCCCCCAAGACCGGAGGTCGATATCTTTGAGTGGCAGCGTCTTGTGTGCAAGGGCCAGGAAGCTAGCTCGAAGGTCTGCAGTGAGTCGAGACCGAGCTGTGCGCGTCGCAGAACCAGGAGCGCAGTGAGTCGGCTGTGATGGTCCTGAGTGACGACTTGGCTTGCTGTGGGACGGACTGCTTGCTGTTGGATGTCGATGTTGATGTCTTGGTATGGAGTGGTGATGACTTGGGTGCTTGAGTCTTCACAGAAGGATGTTGTTCATTGTCAGGGGTCACCAATTTAGCGGAAAAGGGAAGATCTTCCAGCCAGGCGGATGGTATGCCTGGCGGGGCGGCCGCTATGCCCCGACGGTTTTTGTCGGGATCTTGTATATATGCTACTTGCTCCGAAAACTCTGATAGCGCGATTCAGGATTGTGACGTCACTTGTCTATTGTTCTGAATGCGTCTGTAGTGCCATCTGCGTAGCTTGTGATGCGGTTGAAGTAGTCGCTACACCCGCATTAACAACCGCACACAAATTAATATCGACGGCGCAAAACGCTCAAATCCCCGCGAACCGAAGTGGGCCGAGTAATTAATCCGAAATCAATAAGCCCACTCGAATCACCACCGACCATCCCCACTCCTGTATTTAAATATATTCAGATCACGTGGATTGTAGAATTATCAGCATAGACTGTTTGAAGGTCTGTAGAGGACCACCCAATTTCAAAGTAATTACTAAACCGTGCAGACCAGAAACAGCAAGGCCAACAGAAACTCGATTTATTTATATAGCGTGTCGATGTAACTTATGAAACCGCTCTGGAAAGTTAAATAAGACGTCTTTATTGTACCCTATAATTTAGACCATTATTTGCATTTTTTTATTATAAGTTTTGCTTGGCTTATCATAACTTCTGTAACCCTATTGAATATTAACAGTTGGGAGAATATACCATTGTTATCTATGCTTCAGACATTAGTTGTACTTTTTGAGTATTTTTGTATGTCTATGGTCCCGTCGTGTAGGATAAAGATTCTATAAATACTAGTAAAAAGTTAAGTAGGTACCCTATGTTACTAAATATACTACAATATGAGTTTGTAGCTCGCAAGTGGTTCGATCTACGAGATTCTTGAACTAAGTGGTAAAGTTCGGAATTCAGATGCGAGGTGTGGAATGTAATTTCCTCTTTAGTGGTGCGGCGCGGTTCAACGTACTTGTTGTTTTCAGAGTTTATAGCCCGAATGATGCCGATGCTGATCAATAAAAATCTTTATCTATATGTTATAAATATATGCTATTTTACACTATTTACCTATAACAATAAATTATTATTAGGCTCTCAGCACTAAGTCCAGTAGATCAATGGCTATCTGTCTTGCATCCATTTTATCTCTGAATGTAGTTTAATGTGACCAAACATTGACATCATTTTGTTTCCTCAAATGGGCACTGGGGTTCTCATATTTGGAATCATATGAAAAATGTACTATCGACCTCAAATGCGTGTTCGGATCTCAAAGGCAGGTAATAAGAAACCTATTCCATTCGGCCGCCTTCACAAAGGCGTGGTGCAATTTGCTACAGTCGTGCATTCGAAGCACCTCGTCGTGCCCATAATAGATGTTCAATCGCAACTACCATTGTGCGTGTTTCTCGCTTTGTTGCATGCAAATGACGTCATCGCTTGAACCCAGGCAGGCGGCGATACAGGTACCTTCTCCAGAATTTCAAGAATAATTTAAGTATGTAATAAACTATAAAAACGCGCCGCCACCGACAGGGCGGCGAGGGCGCCACTCATGACAATGCACTCGGCAATCACAATGCAGTTGCAACTGAACGTCTATTATGCACTAACGCCATCGACCGCTGAGCAAAACTGAAGTAAAGCAATGTGCAATGTGGGAATGTTTTAGATATCTTCAAATTTATATTCTAAAAGTACTTTTGTTACAAGATGATAAACCTATAACTCCAAGGCAACGAAATCTTAATGCCATACAGGATTAAGATAACACCGAGGAACGTGTTTTAAGAAGTAAATAAGTATATTTTAGAGAAAAGTACCTATATTATATTACAAGTGAATTGGCTAACTCAAGTGTTATTTTACTTAGTTTAACTTGGAATAGAAAAAAACTATACGTACTATAAATATTTTATCATTTGGTTTACACGAGGCATTTTAAGAACCTTATAATTTAGGTACATTCTAAAAGTTGTCTCATTCTAAAGTAGCACCTTAGAAACCCACCGTCTTCTATCAAAATAAAATCAATAGAACTAACAGAATCAAGTTCGGTGATATCGCAGCGGGATCGGGTGCAGGCGAGTTCTGCAATTCAAATGGACGCGAAGCGCTGACACAGCCTGCCATCCTTTGACGACTCGACAGTCGATCGACTCCGCCACCTACGCGACTAGGGTTGCTAGGGTGTTGGAAAATGTTGGCAAAGTCGAGGCAAATATCAGATAGAATTGCCCACATACCATGTAATGCCACTAACGATACCATAATGACCGACAAAGCGAGGGACGACTAGCGGCTAATAGTCAATATATAATAGAAAATAGACGGCAATGAGCCTAACACACACAGCCCACATCGCTTCGTTCGACTCATTTGTCAACATGGTACATAATTCGATTGTTATGTCATAGGCGAACGCGTTTATTTACCGACGGGTTTTTTTCGTCAACATTTCACAACATACAACATTATGAGGATACCAAACAGTAAAAAAAGCAGTGATGCTAACTTTATAAATTTCAACCCTATCACTGCTACGGGGCCCAATCGGAGCACGATAAAAAGCATCGCTTTGTCCATTGATTGGATTTCATGAATTGTTTGTCCGGATCGCTGCAAAAATGTTAACTATGAGACAGCCAGGTTTTAGATCAATCAATGATTCTCTCAATATTGCTGAATAATGTAATTTAAATTAAAATAATTGAGTCACCATAACTCAAGAACGCATGAACCGATTTTTATGATCTTTGATTGTGTCTTCGCCCCGAATAGCAGAATAACTATTAAAACATGGGAAATAAACACTTAAAAATAATAATAAAGATAACTAACAACGTTCACCGGGACAGATAGTATAATTTAAATTTATTTAATAAAATTAAATCTAGAAATTTCGTTGTGTTTAGGAATATCCTCCATAGCATATGGGGATGGAGCCCATGGAGCCCATGGAGGTATCCTCTAGGATACCTATGATATACCTCCACCGATTATACCCGCCTCAATAGAGACGATACTCGTCGACGATAGCCGAGACAAAGGGTATATGCAAATTGCTTATTGGATAAACACGCTCGGTTCTCAAGAACGAAAATAATGGTATCACCACTTCCGTGTCCGCACAAAACTTGAATGTATTGTGATAAAGTAAACTAAACGTGCAAAATCAAACTTGGGTCGATATTTGTACGTTGTAAGGAAGGTTTATGTAACGCGTACAAAATATGTTTTCTATGTTTTTCAATCTGCTCGTTTCCTTTTTGGAGAATGTGTTTCATGTATTATTCGAAACAATGTTTTGTTTTATAAACACATTTTCACCGAATGATTCAAGCAATAACACATATTCAGAAACACCCATTAGGCGTACCGGTGGGAACTGAGTGAGAGCCATGTTTAAAATACCCCAAAAAGTACCCCGAATTGAAATTACTCTCATATTAACGATGATAGATGATACGTTAAACGCTGTTATTTATAAATAACTGTATTCGCTGAATATGTTATAGCAATTGGCCCTTTAAACTAAGAACTGGAAGACCAAATTCCACTTTCCTTATATTTTATATGAAGGTAGCATACGTAGCAACTGCCTAAGTAGTGGCAGAGCTCGTGAGCGTGACCAATTTAAGGTCACCCCAGCTACGTCATAAAAGCCCACATTGCTGGGGACTAAACGTGATACGACTCGGACTCTAGTGCCGAATCCCTTTGATGCGCTATACCGGGTTACGAGCGTTAGGGCTGCCACAACAACGCTGGATATATGATGCTGATGTAATACGAGCATAATCTTGACCATACAGGCATGTTTGCCTCACATTGAATATAAACAATATTGACAATAAATCTATTAAATATAAGTCGAATTAATGTTGTATGTAATAAAATATTTTTTCCCAAACTAAAAAATCAGTAGCCCTGAAAAATCCAGTCGTATTGTTCCAGCTATGTGCCGGCTTGCCCTGAGTTCCGCCATTGCCCACTACGACCGCCACTTACTGCACCCGAGTGCCGCTTGCGTTTTCCAACACCGCGTATTGTATTTTGTGAGTTTTTATAAAACACGGCCCAACTTAGGTGTTTTCAGTAGCAAGTTAAAGGTAATATTAATCTAGATGAGATATTGTGACATAAAGACATTTATGAAAATAATGCCAATAAAATGAAGAAAAAAATATATGATATATATGTCTTTTCGTACTGATATTTCTCTTACTATACCCGTATAATAAATGTTCGTGCTGTAAGTCGAATAGAAATAAAGCCACAATAACAGGAAGGAAAAACCATCACAATATTTTATGTTTAATTTTTGTTCCGTTAATAAATCCCTGACGTATCGTATGAAAAAATACCCGTCTCGGGTGTCGAGTTAATGAGACGCAAGACGTGTTTGTCGCCTGCTGGCTCATTGAGATTCCGGCAGCGCTGGCGGCTCCACAGGCGCCGCGGCGCGCACCGGAGGCAGCGGCAGTGGGTGAGGTTTACTGGCCCCCGAATTGTTGATTTTACTTATTTGAAACACGCCCCGAATTGATTGTGTAAATAAATTGAATTAATTTGTTTTCTGCACGAACCATCCTAATTGTCTATTGGGTTTAATTGAGTTCGGAAAGCAAAATACTTTTTATGTGCATTACAATGGTAGAAAATTATATATTTTCTGGTCGCTCTCGTTTTCACTCTTGTTTATTTAAGTAAATAGGGCTGACCATAACATGCCATGTTTTACATACATAATCTCAATGAACTCAAATATTCATTGCAAACGTCAAAGGAAAACCAAAACACTGAGGTATATCTACAGTCTGTAACAAATTATACGTAGTTTGAATAAACATTATAAGCAAATATAACAATAATTGGGTGCATGAAAATTTTAAGCTATGTGTATACTGGGTGTCACAACGGTCCATAAAAGCAATTAGTGACAATGGCTCGTAGGTAATGGCCTATATGGGCCAATGCACGATTTGGCGCAGAGCCAAGCGACGAGTGTAAGCACGCCGCTGCGCCCGTCTCTGTCGCGCGTCAGTAGAGGTTTGAATTAGTGAAAATATCATAATAGTTTGAATAAAGCATACCATTCAAGTTCGGAATAGTATTAGCTGTCGGTATTATGAAAGAGACAAAAACAAAAGTGTAAAATTGAAATGAGTATCAGTTCTATCGACAAATTTCGATATATACACCGCACTACGTAGCGTGTTCAGCACGAAAAAATGTTGAGAACTTTTCATTCGCTTCGCACATCAAACTAGATGCGCCGGATTTTTATTAAATACTCCACACTTCATATTTATGGCGTTTCATTTTGAAGCACGCTTCAAAACGCATACGACACACAAAAATGCAATATAACGTTCAAATTATTCAAGAGTAGGTAATTTCAAACCGTCATAAGTTTTAATGGTTTGGTAGCAAATGAACGACTTTTATTTATTTACCTAGAAATACAAACAGAAGCTTTGACTACATGACTTTACCGTTTATGATTGGACCTTCCTTGCCTGTTAGCAATATAACGCTTGTCAATAATAAAAAAATATCACCAGACTACCCCAACTATACGGTCCCATACTAAGGAACGCTTGTACGAGGCATGCTTTTTAAGTTTTGTCATTTGAAGAAAAAAACACAACTAGAACCTTATAGTACTTTTTATTGTTTTTCAAAGTATTCACCACGTAGCTTAATACACTTTTCCATTCGCTCAAACCAGTTATTATAACATTTATTCCACTCTAAAGTGGGGGTGTTCAAAATGGCTGACTTGAAAGCGTCGACTGCTTCTTCACCGGACTGGAACCTTTGACCACGAAGACTTATCTTAATTTTAGGAAATGTAAAGAAATCGTTAGGGCTTAGGTCAGGACTGTATGGAGGATGGTCAAGAATTTCTACTTTTTCCTGCTTCAAAAACTCAATCGTTTGACGAGCGCTGTGTGAGCTTGCGTTGTCGTGGTGCAGGATGATGCGCCGCTTTGAGTTAGATTTTCGAAGTTCGGCGATGACTTGTGGTAAACAAACTGTGGTATACCACTCTGCGTTTACCGTTCTACGATCTTCAAGTGCAATAGTCGCAACATGGCCGGTTCTTCCAACGAACGTGGCCACCATCTTCTTTGAAGTGCTTCGAGAACGAACAACTTTAGTCGGCTTTGGCTCGTCTTGAAAGACCCAGATTGTAGATTGTTGTTTGGAATCAGGATCGTAGGCATAGATCCAAGATTCGTCACCACTGATGATATCGTAGACGTGATTTGACTCTCCTCGGTTGAACCTTTGCAGAGTTTTCTTACACCATCTGACGCGGGCCGCCTTGTGATCGTCGGAAAGCAGATGCGGTATCCAACGGCAAACTAGCTTTCTCACATCAAGCGCTTCATGCAAGATCTTCTGAATGGTTGTCCCTGAGATGCCTAATAGAGCCTCTATCTCTCGATACGTCACATGACGATCTTCGAGAATTAGTTGTTTCACAGCAATGATGTTATCTTCAGTGAAGGCGGATTTTGGGCGTCCTTCGCGAGATTTGTCACTAACACTAGTATGTCCACGCTGGAATTCTAAATACCAGCGTTCGACAGTCCGCAGACATGGGGCTTCATTACTGAACACAGATGTTAGCTCTTCAAAACACTGAAGCCGTGACAGGCCTCTTCTAAAGTTGTAGAAAATTATTGCACGAACATTTTCCTTAGAAATATTCATTTTCGTACGTAACCTGACAGATTCCAATCGACGCTGTGACTAAACAATAGCATTAATCCTAATACTTTCAACTGTTTTGAGATTCAAAATTTAAACACATTTGAATATAGAACAGTTCCAAATTCAAAATTGCCGGGAAATATGGAAACGACAGAACTTAAAAGGCATGCCTCGTAATATGGGTACCGTACAATGGACTAGAGGTGAATAGTACTTATATAGATATTGAACATCCATGACTTGGGTACAAACATTCGTGCTCATCGCACAAAGTTTGTTCCTACCAGGATTCGAACCCGGGATCTTCGGCTCAGAAAACAGGGTCGCTACTAACTGCGCTAATCAGACCGTCTATAGTTTATTCGTACACATGTGTGTACATGTTATTCCCGACACGAATCCTAATAGATACTTTTTCAATATATAGACATGACAAAGAATTATAGTCCTTTCCTTTTCAACATAAAACTGTTTATCGCGTTACATAAAATATATTTTTGTTAGATAATATCATATCTTAATACCCAATATGTGCAGTACATAAAGCGAGCCGAGGCCGATATTAAGCGGCTATAGATCCGACCGGAGCTTTACAATGACTGTAATCTTACTTTATTACCGGGAGATGGCACTGTAAGGCTTCATTAATACGAGATGGTAGGGCGGCCACACTGGAGCGCATCCGAGGGACTGATCTGTGATATTCCTTACATTTAACTTGTGCTATTAAGTATTATGACATCTGAGTAAAGTTCCTAGATCTTCTTTCATTTTTATTTTGTATTGGTGTCAACTTTTAGAATAACGCTACTCTGATTTGGCTGATAATTAATGTTTACGCGGAGCGATTGCCATCTGACCTCCAAGACCCAACTAGTCGGACTACTCGCAGCTAAGAGTAAGCTAAGCCCTGTCAGTTTTTTTTCAGACTTTTGACTACGCGTAACGACTCTCAAGAATCAAAGTGACCAACTTAAAGAGTCCCAGATTCAAAATGAAAGAAAACCGAACATTCCCGACGTATTCCCAACCTTCCATAATTGTCTTTTCATGGTGACGTCATAAGATCGAACTTTTGGGAGCATCAGGCTTTGACTTCAATTTGTGTCCATTTGTGAGTAAATATGTTAAAGGTTTAAAAAAACGTAACCTACATAACTTTTAAATATAACCACAGTCTAAAAATACACAATTTTCCTGTAATTTTTTTTCACGTTATAATTTTTTACAAGAAAAACCTTTATAAGAATTCAAATAATTTGAGCAGACGAGTCAATCCGAGAGCCCACTCCAATCGTCTATAACAAGGAGTCAAATTAAAGCAGTGAATGGACTTCTAATCCTCTTTCAAGAATTCCCATTCCGACATTAAGGATCCCTGTAGGATTTACTCCTTTATTAAAATCAGTGCGAACAGCGCGCGGTGGCGTTCCGACGTGAGCGTACACTACGACACGGTGTAACAGGGTGCCGGATTACGGCTAGTGTAGCGGAAATGTTACGGGAAACTGATTCTACGGCTCCTCAATTTGCAGTACGAAAATTGGTTGAAGGTTTTAAATATCTAGGTTTAAAATTAATTCATGATTCATTAGTGGTTATTCCATTTAAATCTGAAACACGCAATAAAATCAATTGCGTTGCATCGCACTACATCCACGTATGTCGCACGCGCACACACCACTTCGCGTCGGACGTGACTGCGGCATTGTGTTGCAGCTCATTTCGGTGTGAGAGACGTACTGACAGCAGCGTTTTGTGAAAACATACGGGGTACTATACGTTGTATGTACGGTACCGAACATTAATTTGGGACGAATTTCCTTATTTTTTTTGTAATGACACCTATAATTAACTAAGGTCGTACATTTGTTTGTCCGTCAACTTTGAAAGCAGTTGCCCCTAAATAAATATTCTTATGAGAGTGCTTATTACATCTAAATTGCTAAGTGTTTCGGTTGCCGGTATAAAATATTCTAAAAATATCATACAACTTTTATACACTTAAATAACTGACAAACTGTTGACAAAACTCAATCAAAAATCGATACACAATTTGAAAACTGCAGCTGAAGCTGTCACTGAGTAGTTCCCTCACGAAACTGCAGGCTTTGTTTTACTTTAAATTGTTTTCGTGGAATGCTGGCCAGCCATTGTACTATACATCAAGATTTCAAGTGGAGTTTTGCCCGCACTGGTAGAATGATAGTTCTGGTTCGGGATATTGGGCAGGAAAGATATGCGTGAATATCTATGGTACCATGCGTAGTGCGTTTGTTTTCGTAGCGTTGGAGATCTTAACAGGATGCCACGTACATTTCTGGCGAATAAATATCTTTGAGGTAATGTAAGAAAAAAGAAACGAATATATTTTTCACCAGTTTCAGCATCCCAAATACGATATATGTACTTAGTATATCTTCTCGTCATATTAGTACAGATAATAATTATTCAGTAGAAACTCGAGCTACATTACTTAGATTCAACATTCTGTTTGTTCCCATTAATTCGGACCAATTATTCCAATTGCGTGGTTCAGCCTCAGGACCTATATCAATGGGCAGCCTTCTGTCAACATTAAATTATTTCAATATAATTAAATTCCTTCACTAGTTTCCGATAATTATTTTAATCCATTGAAATTTTAGTTTCCAATTGTATTTTGAAGTTTTGTGTGTAAACCAAAAATGTGTGGGACAAAAATTTTAGTAATTTACAACTGAATATCATTAAAAATAAGTAAATTGTTTATAAAAAAAGCATCACAATTATCAGCCCATGCCTCATCACTGCTAGGTTTAGCCACAACACTAAACCAATCAATGATTACAGCTTTTCCGTAAAGATTTACATATATCTAGTCCTTTCTTCAATCCTTTACTAGCATGTTGTACACATGCTAGTTCACAAGCCACAATCGAATTATAAAGCCTTTGTAATGTTGAACAATACGAATTATAATAAAGTATTCCTACGGGGTCCGACATCCGTCAGTCTATCCGAGTTGCGACAAAGACTAATGGTTGGACGTACCACGGTGACACTGACGGCTGAGGAGCGTGGGTCTATGTATCAATGGCCCAGATTTGGCGTGAGTGCCTCCTCCTCCGCCATTTATTGTGAAACATATTAAACTCACACCAGGGAGACCTCAAATGTCCTGGAAAGATGACACCAAAGAAGCAGCTAGAGTGGACAAGGCAGTTCAAGAAAGACAAAACAGATAGACTCAAGGACCACACCAATAATGTAAAAAATGGCTTATGTGCAATCAGAAGATAATTTTATTACCATGAAATCTTTATGACTTGTTAAGATTTTATTACGAAATGTACTCTCAATAAATAAAAACAGTAGGTTATTAGATATTTTATGGTCCGGCCTTCTGCATAAAAATACATATTCGTTATTTAACAAATTTTCAAAAAGTTTTGTTATTAAAACAAATATTTAAGCCAAACTGACGTGTTGGCGCAATTCATAACGTTTTCAGATCCTCTGCGCTCGTTTCGGGAACATTCCATGCTATGTTCGAGGGAGAATAATGGGCACTAAAATTTCGATCGCTATTGCATTACCGGCTTTATGCTGTTAACGTCAAGGTAAAAGTTTGAATAGGCGTCGGCTATGTTTGCTGGACCTCTCGCCGTAGTAGCGTTTATCGTCGCTGACAATGCAGCCTGATATTGACTCTGCGATATGACATGATGTAATATTTTTTTAGTTGAAAGGTGAAAATAATATTTGAGCGGTGTTGCCACACAAGCTTTGCAATCTTGAATTGTATGAAAGAATATTAATCATAGAGTTAATAATCATGAGAAAGTAAAAATACTGAAGCAATACTGAAGAGCTATAAAAACAGTCAAATACTCACATCATATATTTTTAAGCAAAAGTGTCGCGACTAATTTACCAAGTCACACTGACAGCCATCGAGTTGGCATGATACAAGAAACCATAGCTTTTTGTACATCTTACTTGAAACAAAAAATAATACAAAATATTTCTTGAAAGATCTTGGAATAAGAATACAACATAAGCTACGGAAGTAAAATCTTGTTTCGTGAAAGCTTCCGGAATGATACCTTCATCATGTTATCATTGTCATCGGTAAGATTACACGACAGCATTTATCATTTTAATTAGTTTGGCAATTCGGCGCTTACACCAGACCCGAGAGCCGACGATTCATGCTTGATTCAGTGTTTGCGTTAATTGTTAATTATACTTAGAGTTTTGTTTGTATCAATGTTATAACCGTTGATTATTATAATGGCTTTATTAATGACTCCAGAACACAAAATATAAACTGAATCTCTGCGCAATGGACTTAACCCTTTAAATCCATTGTTTGCAAAATAAAGAAATGAGAACATTTCATAGACTGACAGGCCTCATTCAACGGCCTTAATGGCTCACCATTTCGCTCTTAATCGACAATCTATTTACCTAAAATGGCAGCTTAATCTTAGGAACCTAGATCCCGTAGTCAACTGTATTTTAGACGAGAAGATAATCTCTTGAGTTGAAATCTAAAATAATTTTCTGAAAACAATGAATAAGGATTGTCAGTGTGAGGGTCACAAAGAGTCCGGCAAGGCGGATGATCGACAAAATAAATTAGGAATTGCCAAGTCGCACGGTTACATTTAGAATTAACGAGTTGTCGTGCTGTGAGCGGGCTGCGGTCGGCACCGGCACACTTCGAACCTCCTCAAAGTAAGTACAGCCAACGAGATAGAAATTATTGTTTGTGACAATCGGTAGATTATACATATTGGTATGCACTCAGTACTTACTAATTACTCTATAATTGTATGCTATTTGAATATTGCTTAGATGATTTTAAGAGATTATTTGATGACAAAGGTTTTCTAGTAAGTAATGGATTGTTATGTTCAACGATCATTTTCTACCTGCTACCGATAAACTGTTTCCGTTCACTGCCCGCCACCATAATTGATTGCTTCACGTTTAATTATTATTAATGGGTAGGTACTATAATTATTGTCATCATGTGCGGTCATGTGATTAAGAGTCAAAATCAAATCGTTAATTTTGTATAGGTCTAGGGAACTTACACATAGTATTTTAATTTACGCATTTTAATACCAATCCCAATTTATCATATATTATATAAGTATAATTTACAGAAGTTTACAGTTGTTGCCGTTCAAAACCCTCTTTATGATCGCATAATCTAAGATACTTATGTCTCTCACTGGAATTTAATTTACTGTTGATTTCTGGAGGCCCAACATTCACGATAATTACTGGAAATGCTCGACGTCTCATTAATAATGAAGTGTACATGATTTAGCAAATTGGTATGGCGCTGCGAAACAATTAAGATGTTTGATGTGTATCCTACGCAGAGACTCGCTGCGCTGGATATGATGGCGGCGACAGCGCGAGTCACTTGCTCTCTTCATATTGAAAATAACTTGGGTAATGTAGTGAGTTTTGAGTTATTAAATAATTTAAAAGTTCATTGTATGATTTCATATTAAACCAATGCTATAAAAATATTGGGATACAGAGTTAAATGACAGGTAGAATTCCCGTGCAGTCGTTAAAATAGTATAAAGATAAAGTACTCACGTAAAACTACAGTTTCTAATAAATTACATAGGCACCTAATATATTTATATGAATATTCGCTAAATGTTGACTTTGCGCTCTCAACTGTTATTTATTAATCTGGAGAGACCATACTACCATAGAACCGATCACCACCTAGTGTATGATTCTGTTACACTGCATTCTAGCAAACCCATAGATAACGATGCATCCTTCTTAGGTAAATTATAAACAATAGTTTCTAATCGTCCATCTCCAGTCCGGTTACTTGCACAGCACAGCGTAACAGCTCAGAAGGGCTCTTCAAAAGCAATTAGAACTACTCAAACGTATAATGGGCGCACGAGTGGGCGAGCACGGAGCCTGCCTCTGCAGCTCTGCAGGCAGCTCGCTTTTGACTTGTTTTTGTGCTGCACTAAGAGCGAAAAAGTTATAAGATCGAATGCAAGAAGGCTAAGCCTAACAAAATATTACAATGGTATTATGTTTAATATGACAGAGCCGTCTTCTTTATTATGTTTATATTTACAATAGGTATAGTACGTGCACATTTTTTTTCAGGGGTTAATGCATTTTTAATAGCTACTTATTACTTAGGCACATCATATATTTTTGAAAGCTATGAAAAGGAGTAAAATTCTGGTAATGTACGTTTAGAACGACCGCGTGAATCGAGTGTGTAACACAACTAACACTATTGAAATTATAATCTATACATATAAATAAAATTGGAGTGTCTGTTTGTAATATTAAAATAACCGCTTTTTACTAAGTGCATTTGGATGTACACACGTTACCTATACCGAAACAACATTTTTTACAATTTTTGTCTGTCTGTCTGTCTGTCTGTCTGTCCGTCTGTCTGTCTGTCCGTCTGTCTGTCTGTCTGTCTGTCTGTCTGTCTGTTTGTTCCGGGTAATCTCTGAAATGGCTGAACCGATTTTGACGGGAATTTCACTGGCAGATAGCTGATGTAACAAGGAGTAACATAGGCTACTTTTATTTGAGAAAAAAAAAATGGATCTCTCGAAAAAAAATTAAAACCAATGTTGCAGCGCTGCGCCTGATTAAAGTTTGATAGCAACAATCTGCAATGCGTCCCGCGGGATCAGAACGCGAGCAGGCTGTTGCCAACGGCTGAGTCTTTGTTAAATACCACGCGGACGAAGTCGCGGGCAACAGCTAGTCTATACATATAAATAAAATTGAAGTGTCTGTTTGTAATATTCAAATAACCGCTTTTTACTAAGTGCATTTGGATGTATACACGTTACCTATACCGAAAAAATTTTTTTTAAAAATTTTGTCTGTCTGTCTGTCTGTCTGTCCGTCTGTCTGTCTGTCTGTCTGTCTGTCTGTCTGTCTGTCTGTTTGTTCCAGCTAATCTCTGTAATGGCTGGACCGATTTTGACGGGACTTTCACTGGCAGATAGCTGATGTAACAAGGAGTAACTTAGGCTATTTTTATTTAAAAAAAAAAATAGGATCTCATGAAAAAAAATGAAAACCAATGTTGCAGCGCAGCGCCTGATTACGTTTGATAGCAACACCTGCAATGCGTTCCGCGGGCTCAGAATGGGCGGGCAGGCTGTTGTCAATGGTTGTCTTTGTTAAATACCACGCGGACGAAGTCGCAACAGCTAGTGTACAATAAATCTGAGCCTCAATTAAAGTCACTGCGCAATTTTTGTTATTTTACCATTTTTTTAAACAAGATGTACCTCAGTCTAAAGATCATACATCATTAAATATGATGTATGATCTTACGTGTATTAATCTTTTTGATTTCAGCCAAGGCGCGGGGAGGGTGAATACCTACACTCTCTTAATTTTCACTTTGTGATTAAGTTTATATCTTAGCATCTACGAAGTGATCCAATATTTCTTATGATTTTTTACTTTATTTGCGCAGACATGCACTCTCGCGTACTGATAGCTCTGACGGCTAGATTTACACCAAGTAAAAATATTGATTTCTTTTATTAAACCAATTTTCCTTCCATGACCATGGTTGCTGTAAAGTAGCTGAAACGTCGGGACGTAAAAACATAAAATAAAGGCGATAAAATGCGAAAAATATGTTTTATCTCAATATCAAGTAATAATTGAACTACCCTTTTTTTATTACACAATTAATACCTACCAAACATTTTATAGAAAGTGTGTGTAGGTGACTGGTGAATCGAATTATCAAGCAGTTTCTTAAGAAAATTACTTTGCAATTCTAAGGTTGATTGATTCATAATATAATATCGCCAGACGCCAGAGGTTAGCTTTTAATTTTGCATGATATTAGCTTATATTTACTACGATCACAATATATTACATCCCGTGTTGCACTAACGAAGAACTGTATGTATCATTATGAACACATATCTGAAACACACATAATTAATATGCAAGTAACCTTATCCAGTAACAATAGACATACAATTCGATTTGTACGTCCACTCGAATTGCATACGGCCTCATCTGCCCGCTCTTAACTCACGATACAGTCGGAAGGAGGCCTCGCGTCCGACGAGCATTTCAATCGGATGCATAATTTATTTTGTCATTGGCATTAATGTTGCATAGACCATTCTTGCCTAGAAACAGGAGCCATACTCCGATTCCCTATTTGTGCTATTTTCTTTCTGAAGTTTAGTTCATCGGTAGTGTAATGTACTTTTATCATAAACAAAACTAGTATTATAGGTCCCATATGGAAATATTTGGACTTTGATAGAGACTATCATATTTAGATGATGATATTGTTATTTGACCATTTTATAATAGCTTCCGACTTATCTATTGTCCGATTTGTCTATGACAAATATGTCATAGTCAAAGTCGAAATCAAATCATTTTTTTCGTATTGGCCCACGAGGGCACTTATAAATTGCCCCCATAAGCCGCAGTAATAAATATATCGTCATAAAGTGCCTGCAACATATATAATTATCATACAGGCCTGATACTGGAAATTTGAGTTAGAGTAGATCCCTTGATTCCATAAATCTTGCAACATCGCTGGCGGCTGCAAGCTACAACGTGGCCTCGTTTGGGCTACACTACCTTCACCGCTCTCCAACTGGCAGTTTCCTATACCTACACAATGCAATAAAAAACGTTTGTTATTTGCGCCGGGCACATGCGGCGCAAATAATTTATTTCTTCACTAAACAGACTGCTTCTTTTATTTCTCGCACAGTGCATTGCTTCAACGTCTCATGTAGTCATCTTTGAAATACATGCAACATATCGTTCTCTCATGTCACGTTATATACGTCACCCAGAGCAAGTGGCAGTCGAGTGCGGTTAGCACCGACACATCGGAATTTCTAATCACGCCGCGCCCGCGCCTTCCGCAGACACGGGCAAGGAGTTTTAAACTCTACAGCTTAAGATCCTGAAAGGATGAAAGACATACCTACCATTATGCTCAGTCTGAGGAAAAATAATTAAGCAATGTGCTGTATCTTAGTTATCCTAACAGACTGAAATGTTTAGTAACAAAATTTTACATAATCATAGGTCACAAAACGAAGGACCTACACAAATATCTATTTTACAATAGAGTTCAAATTTGATTGATGATGTAAGGCGAGGAACAATTTGTCAAGGTAGAGGCCGGCGCAGGTCGTACGAGACGACGGGCACGTCGCGTAACGTACACGTCGTGGAACCGGGACGTGACCGATAAATTACAATTACCTACAGCATGTTCGCATTACTAGGATGGTACATATACCAACGAACTTTATGTTAGTGGAACATTTATTAGTTGGAGTTTCAAACTCATCACTTTCTCTCTAGTTGATCGTAAGGACGCCCACACGATAAATATGAGAGGACTCTTGCAAGTATAGATTTTATACTAAGTATATTTAAATACTATTTGAATATCAGTTATCTACTTATTAGCTTAGTCTGGTTCTTCCTATTATCAAAATATTAAACTGGCGACACAGTGATTTCAAAGCTTCGTCCGCAGCACAGCGCAGGTGGTGTTGACTCGTGCACGTTCCCGTGACGTATTCGCTTTCCCGGCTCGCTGCCGGACGTGACCAGAAAGCGCCGGCTGTATTACGCCAGTGGATATTTGTAAATCTGTACTCTAGCAATAATGCCTACCTATTCGTTGAACTCTTCACTATACTATTATGGATTGCGTTGCTTCACCGTTAATATTAATAACTTGTGTTAACCAAAATTAATTTATCAAAGTTGAGATACATTTACGGGAAATAGGTAATTGATGTTGCAAAGTACGAATAATAGATCACTTCTAATTGAAGCAATAGCAGAATATATTAAAAAAAAATACAATCCAATACGACGTGGATATTAATTTTTAATGACGTCAATACCAACAGTTCAGACTGTATAGACCCCCGGCGAGTACTTGTTTATCAACGCCGGTTTGTAGCAGTCGGCAAGAGCTCTCTAGTTCTGTGTGATGCAAATTCGGTTGTTGCACCGAAGTTGTGTGCGCTGTTTAACGATTCGGTTTGTTAGCGACTTGGTTTTGTGCTAATGAAGGTTAGGCCTGTAGGGATGTACTTGAGCAAATTTAAAACACTAGTTGTCTCTACATGATTATTGTTACTAATTCTGAAATCAAATATATTATTAATGGAATTTTTCGTCCGCCTGAACTATTACCACGGAATATATCCGGATCTTCTTAGTTGAGGTTACGTTCCTATCTGGTTGTAGAGTTAAAAAAAAGTTAAATGACAATTTGTAAGTGCCTCCGTAATCCGATACGATATAAATTATCTGACTTTGACTTTGACTTATAGTTATGCCAAGACGAATTGTGATGCAACTTGACATGGTGATAACTTATAGCCCAGACCAAAAATTGGAATACTTATATCTCGGAAAATCGGAAGCTTTTTCCAGGATAGTCATAAACCAAAAGCCCTCTCACGTTCAAAGTCCAGAGCACTGATAGTCATAAACTAATGACGTCCTATTATCACTTATTGTGTCTTAGTCTGTGTTATCACTATAATGATGACCTACGTTATAAATGGGCCTTTCAATCACCTCGGTTTAAGACAGTAGACGGTACGCGTAGGTCATCATTAAGGCAGTAGGCAGTTCAGTCAAGTATTTCGTATTTCAACTTTCTTCAACAAAATGTAGCTCGGCGATAGAAATTGCATTTCTATTTCCACGCCATTGTTAACATCTCAAAGCAACTGTTGGTATTTGACATCTCATTTGAATTTAATCTATTGAATCGCATTCGAGTTGCGAGAAGAAGCTATTTTTGATGTACTTTACATTAGATTTTTTCCTTGATATTTAATAATCTACCTTATAATAAGATAGGATATATTTATTCTGTGACTGGTGTTAGAGTTAATAGGCACAATGAAGAAAGATTTTTTTATAAAAGTAATGTTAAGTAGTCCTGCCTCTTTTTAAGTGAATATTCGGGCGCACTCAGCTACTCACATACCATATACCATAACTAGTGTGATATGTAAGAAATCTAAAAAAATAACTAATCTACCGAGTGCTATAATTACATCTCAACTCTTACATACTTCCGATGTACGATGATTACATTATTCAGCTTCCTAACGATCCGTATCAAAGTTGTTGCGCCTGATCGAGTGTAAACAAACTTAACCAGAGTTGTACTGGTATTTGGCAGCTGGGTAACAACTGATCATATTAAAGATAATCGCCTCGGATATTTCCGAGAGGCCGGAACTAGCCGGGGAGGCTTTCACTGCGCCGTGGCGCGGCGGAACAATGGCGAACCGAGTTTTGTTTTAACAAAGGATATATCTGCTACTTATAAAGATATACATTTACTTAAGGCTCTTCGATTGTAGCCAAATAACGGCTGTATTGGTTTTTAATAACAGCAGAAATCAAGCGTCACTTTGTGCATTATGTGTTCACATTTGCATTACGTGGTATGCAACCATGTAAAATAAATATATAATGATTGTATTAATCTGACTGATAGAATTACTTACACTTAATGTTTGCGCCTATTATCATTCCATAATTATTTTCATCATAATAGAATCTTTTTTCATGCCCAATGTTCTTGCTTTTACATAATCTGTTTCGGATTCAGCAAAAGCTACTTAAGTTAGACGTTTATTTCAGCGAACAGCGTCTGACTATGGTTCATTGAGACGGCGGCAGTGGCGGCGGGTGGCGCGGGCGGCTCTATACACTCAATAGTATCAGATATCTGGAGCGAGTCTCTTCCGATGCTCAGCGTGGGCGATGTCGCGGCGGCGTCTTCGCGTCATCGTGTTCCCCGGCCCTGTGTTGCCAGTGACAGTTGCCTTTGCCATGTATTCATATTATGTCTTATATTCAATTCACCTATTGTATAATTAACTTTCACTAACTCAATATGGACCAAACGGAACGTTGTCATTTGGGGTGGATTTTGAAGTCTTACCCGCTGTTGCTTAAAAACCTGTAATCGTACATAATTGACTTTCAGTACAATTTTTATTTTTTGTTAGATTTTTTAAATTCAATTCTGAAGCAGAACAATTTGATATTGTGTTATTTATAAAGAAAAGTCTGCAATATTAAGAACATAAAACAACGAATCCATTCGCATGGTGATGCCCTGGGATTCTAATTACGCCTGTGATGGCTGTCAGCTTGATAGTATTTAGGAGCCCGCGCGCGCCTAAGTCAACTGTCAAATCAAGTGAATTCCCCCGCGGAGTTCCTCTCTGCCAAATTACAAATTTGTTATTGTTCTGTGTATTGTACAATAATGTCTTGTATTTCATGAACGATTTTATAAATTGTTTGATACTATAACCATTATTTTCGTCTTTTTAAAGATCTGATTGGGTATGTATTTACTGATACAATGAAAATAACATGCCCAAAAAACAAAACATAAACAAAACTATATCAATTTAAGGCGCTATTAACTTTAATAAATGTTTAATGTTCATTAAAATATACAGTTCATTTACTCAACGAATTTCACGTGAAAATTTTCCACACAATTCCTCAGGATCTTTAAAATTTGTTCGTTTTAATCAAGAATTTGGCTTCGCTTTATTAAATTCAGTACTAAGCTGCGGTTTTAATATATTTATTTATTATGAACTGAACCAAACGCGACCGACAAAATTTATACTTGTAATTATATGAAAGCGACTTCGGAATATATTAGTACCTTGAAGTTTATTGAACTCATTTATCTTAATTTTGGCTAAGTTATGATATTAGTAAGTCGCTGTTATATTAAGTTCCACTGTGTTATTGAGGTAATTACTGAAGAAAGATGAATTGTATTATTTTATAACTAACAATCATTTGAACTTTGTCTCCAGTGAGTGCGGTAGGTTATGGACCATCAATTTATATTTATTGAATACATCAGATCTATAGAAAAGACTTGTCTATAAAAAAAATATTTTTGTAATGCTCGCAATTATTTAATCTTTGACAATAGTTCCATGTCGAGGTGCGCTCTGCTGGGAGTGCACTGGTGAGCCGTGCACCCGGCACGCCCCATTCCATCCAACCGCGCCCCGTACTATTTTGACCTCAAAATTAGTGTCGCTGTATTGACGGCCACTTAGGAAGGCGAAATTATAATATATTCCTACTAGCAAAGGGCTAGAGACGAAAACTGGATGAAATGAAAGTAAATATAAACTTTCTTATTTCTGAAGTCAGTGCGCCTAGTAGGAACTCCTAATGTAATCGTCCATCCATCAATCCATCAACCGAAAGAGCTCCACTGCTGGAAATTGGCCTCATCCAATGTCTCCACACATCACGGTCCTCCGCCACTCGCATCCACCGTCTACGGATCTCCTTATTCCTAAACTTTCGCGTAGCGAAACCCCGAGCATAGCTCTCTTCATTACGCGTTGATCAACCATGAGCTTACTTATGAGGCCCGTAGTTAGCGACCACGTGTCAGTGCCATATGTCATCACTGGCATGTATGGCAGCAATGCCATCTTAATGCTATCAAAACAAAATATTGTGTTTATCATTCTTATTTAATATGAAGTGTGTGGTGGAGCAGGACGGAAGACGGTAATGTTAGTGTAACGCTACGTAAAAAGATCAGGCTAAGGCCACAGAGTTTTTATGCACGTTATTGAAATGAAAGGATAGTCGTCCAAGTAAAGTTGATTGAGACCTACCTCGGTGTTTGTCT